>CAJVPJ010000913.1:0-14611 GCA_910592205.1 Paraglomus occultum | reverse complement strand
ACATGGTGTGCTAATAAAGAGGTTTTTATATGATGTGCTTATAGAGAGGGTGACTATAAAGGGGTACGACTGTATGTGGGGAGTGGATGAAGTCACGGCAGAGTCAGACACCATAGGTAACCACAATTTCTGAGACCATGGCGCGACTTTTTTGTTCCAATAAGGTCTTACGTTTGTAGGTTGGGAAACCGAAAAGTTCTTTGGGAAGCTGAAGGCCCCTTTCGCTTGCGTCTTTGTCGGTGGTGGTGGCGGCGGTGTTAGCATAGGAACGAGTTTATGAGTTTACGATTTCGAATGATAAATGAGTTGGGGATATGTCTTTAAATATGTTTATGGTTGTCAGTATTCGAATGGCGGAACCGAAAACGCATACAACAGCGAAACATACAATCTCATATTGACATACAACGGCGAATCTCATATGGTGCCAACCACTGTGGTTGCATTGAATAAAGCTATTGTCTACGAAAACTTTTGGCAATTGACAACAAAAACTCAATGGCAGCAAAAAGAAAAATCTGACGAGTAATAGAAGCTGAAATAAAGACTTCCCAAATTTTTCAAGTCTCATTGTCTGATGTTCGAAAATAATAAATAGAAGATGCCTTTTAATCACTGCTGCGACAAGTTATTCTCGTTTCCTTATATAGACCAAAACAAAAGCTTATTATTATAGATCCATAAATTTATTGTTTCCCGATAAGGGTTACTGGCTTAAACAGGAACCATTTTATTAATTTTGGTAAGTCTACTGAAATACTACACTACACACCTAATAAGGGAGACAAGGCTACCACCGAACGGGAGGCAATCATTTCACCGACAATCATTTCGCCGACAAATGTTTACCAACATCATTTCGAAATTATTCTTTTTAGGTAATTAATTGTCGGCGAAATGAACCTCTAGTTCAAATCGTAAGAAAAAGAAGCAGGCCTTGCGACTCGATACGGCAATCTTTCAAAGCGAAGTTCACAAAAAAAGCCATCATCATTCCTCCTTTTGAGGTATCAAATATGGTAAACCGAAAATCACGAAAGATATCACGCAAAGCCGGTTCGTAAAATGCTCTGTTGGGGCCACTATCAATTTCGCCAGCTAAGGCAGAAGAACTAGGGGTCCGCGTTATTATCCAAAATGAGGCCTACACTTCGAAAACTTGCAGCTGGTGTTGGGAACATTCAAAAATAGGAGGGTCCGAGATGTACAAATGCCAAAATTGCGGAACTGTAATGGATCGAAAAATGGCGCTCGGGGAATCTGTCTCCGGGCATTACTTGATGGAGCCTTGATGATCATGCAGGAAATAGTAGTTGCCTACTATTGATGAATCCATCCGTTTCATCAAACAGATCTCAGATCGGCGCGTCTATTCACCATATTTGGATACCGCTTGTCTTTATACGCCACTTGCCAATTTCTGCGAGCATTAAATGTGTATTGATTGTACAGTTCAGCTTTTTTTAACTATCTATCTGGTGACCTTTTGCCCCTAACGCAAAAAAGCAAAAATATATACAAATTCGTCATCCATCTTCAAAGTCTAACAGCGATGGCAAATTGCAACTTTCTCGGGGTAAGCCTATGTTTGAACGAATATTATAACATTAGTGTCATATTGTGTCTTTGTGTAATGCTAACGGTCTACCTATTACTCTCGACGACTCGTGTCTGACTAAAAAATTGTCTAGAACGCAATAGAAATAGTTAAGAAAGCAACAGAAGAAGATGCAAAACGCAATTTTGAGGAAGCATACAAACTTTATACACGTGCGTTAGAATATTTCATGACAGCAGTGAAATGTAGGTAACAAATGCGATTGCGTATGCATGAGTGGGAATGTATGTATGCTGTGTAAATAATGACAACTACCCATAGTCTCAAGTGGTTACTCATGTTTTACTAGACAAGATTCAAAAGTTTGTGGTATTTCTCAAGTTTATAATGCTTGAGACTGATTAGTGTAAATCGGCTAACTCTTTTTCACTTTTTGGTAGATGAGAAAAATGATATGAAGAAAGACGCAATACGTAAGAAATTGGCCGAATATCTTAAAAGAGCTGAACAATTAAAAGAATATTTGAGTGAGGCCGAGGACAATCGACAAGCTAAAGCGATTAGCGCTAATGGTCCCGAGAAAGGAAGCAAGACCAAGTTAGTCTAATGTGTTGATTATGAATGGTTTATTAGAAAATTCGTTTTAATTAAATTTTTAACGGTTTAAGGAACAAGAAGACCGGATCCAGTGATGACGACGAGGAGGATCCCGAAGTAAAGAAGTTACGAGGGGCATTGGCAGGTAATGAGCGTGATCGATGCAAAAACCATAATTGCGTGCATGTGTGTGTGTGTATGTTTGTGTGTTTGCGTGTTTTCTCTCAATTATTTCATGTTTCAACTTTTTAAAGGTGCAATTCTCAGTGAAAAGCCAAATGTAAGTTGGGACGATGTGGCTGGATTGGCAAAGGCTAAAGAAGCTTTGCAGCAGGCAGTGATTTTACCTATTAAATTTCCTAATTTATTTACTGGTGCGTATTATAGCTTAAGGATAATGGTGTTTTATAACGATAATTGACAATACCAACAACGATTTTTGCTGTCGTTGCCATTATTACTTGAAATGTGAGTTTTAAGTATTACTCGTGTTTTGACTCGAAACTGAGCTTTGTTATATATTCTCAACATAAGGCAAAAGGAAACCATGGTCAGGGATCCTGCTGTACGGGCCTCCTGGTACTGGCAAGACGCATCTTGCAAAAGCTGTTGCTACTGAAGCTAATGCGACCTTCTTTTCGGTATCATCGTCTGATTTGGTGTCTAAATGGATGGGCGAAAGTGAGCGGTAGATAACCCTCTAATAGTTGCCGGAATATATTTGCGCAATACGCATATTAATGAGACTAATATCCGTTTAAAATTAAGATTGGTGAAGAATTTGTTCGCCATGGCACGCGAATCTAAACCAGCGATTATATTTATTGACGAGATTGATGCTTTATGTGGACAGCGTGGCGATGGGGAGAGTGAAGCAAGTCGAAGAATCAAGACCGAGTTTTTAGTTCAGATGAATGGCGCTACAAGTGATTCTGCTGGTCTTCTCGTGTTGGGAGCGACGAATATTCCATGGCAATTGGATTCTGCTATAAGAAGACGGTTCGAGAAACGCATTTACATACCGCTTCCTGAAGAGACGGCAAGACTTCGCATGTTTCAATTGAATATGGGGGACACCCGAACTGATTTAATAATGGAAGATTATGTACACCTCGCTAAGAATTGCGAAGGGTGAGTAGCGTATGTCAAAGAATATTGAGACTGAAGCGTAATAGGCACGGTTTCCCAGATATAGTTCCATCTTGCGTCCTAGGTTCTAATAGATAACGTTAACTCTTGATATATTGAGCTTATATTTCTCCTTGATCTCCCATTATAGATACTCTGGATCCGATATCGCAGTGCTTGTGCGGGATGCTCTGATGCGACCGATTAATAAAGTTCAGGAAGCAGAGCACTTTAAACGAGTACGTGAATCAGGATTCTGAACTAACAACTATTTTTAAATCTTACTGCATACTGATGCATCTGTTTTCTAGGTCAAGGCTCCATCCAGAGATAACAAGGATGTAATGAAAGAGTATTGGGAGCCATGCTCAATTGGGGATCCAGAGGCACAGGTATATTATTAGGATATGATTTTCCACGCTGTGTTGACAGACGCTAATATTGTTGTTTTGTAGAGAATGGATCTGGATGAAATTGATCCGAACGATTTAATAGAACCTCACGTCACCAGGGATGATTTCACGTTGGCTTTACATAATATTAGGCCAACAGTTAATAAGGAGGATTTAGAAAAATATGATGAATGGACACAAAATTTTGGAATGGAAGGATGAAGATTTTTAGTTGGTGTGAATATTAGTCGATTATAAGGTTTACAAGTCTACGAGTTCGCAAGAAAGAATAAATAAATAAACAATAAACAAACAAATAAATATATAATTCAACTATACTACTCCATCGAGTGATATGGACATCAGATCTTGTAGTGTACATTGTTTGGGGGGGGGGGGAATCTCTGCGTCAAAGTTGATTATTCCTATTTCTTATGCGAGTATTCCCTTAAGGCGTGCTATCTATTAAGTTCAAAACAGGTCTTTTGGAATTCGGCTCTGCGTTCTTATTTATACGTTCAAATCCACTAATACCAATTTTGCTGCAACATCACGAATATAAGTTTAATGTATTGGCTTGATTTAGAAATCGTTGAATAATCATCGTGTCTTAAATTTTGTGACCGGTTTTTTGATTATCGGTATTAATACGTATGCTGCAAAAGTATGTTCTATTATTAGAGCCATGGAGCTAGAACGTTCCGAACATGAGAATTGGGGAATTTTTATATCATAATTATAGATATTCTCTATAATTAGTACAGATAACTTACCGAATAAGCGAAACCTTTTTACGCGATTATAAGCCTAGTCGCTTTCTATTCCGAAGGTTATATCTTTGCAGCAGGAAACATTCCAGACGCATTTGCTTTTTATTTTTGGGTGCATTATACGCGAGCAATGATAGGCAATCGGGGCGGTATTGCCGGCGCAATACGACACTATCGTAAACCCGCCCTAATTCTATTCATAATAATAGTAATAAATAACGTTAATACTAACTAGATTATTTGCTGTCGAGTTTAACCATTCGAGAAGCTTCGAGTGAATTTCGTCCAAAAATTGTGAAAGAATACCTTTTCTTTCTTTCTTTCTATTATTATTGTGTTTAATAGCTATAATAAGCTCGAAAAGGCGAGCAGTTGAGCATGTTCACTTTGTTATAGTTACCCATTAAGACATAATTCAAACCTTAGTCAAGTTGATAAAGGCCATTACTTCCAATAGCATTGTTGTGCAATACTACAATTAGAAGTTTGTAAACCGCAACACCAACAATTGTCCAATAAATTAACCAGAAAAGGAAGTCCAAGAATATTCGTTCCTTTTTCCAGGGACTGTCCGTCATGAAAAATTCTTGTTGGTTCAATTCACTTTTTTTTTTATCAAACCATAATTATAATTATAGTAAAGGAAAAAGGGTGTAACAGTGGTAAATAAAAAACCGCAAGCATGCTAAACCCGATCTGAAATCGGGCTGAATTTAATTGTAAAAAGGCTAGCACCAACTAGCTAGAATACTGTACAAAGTCTCTTACTTAGTATACGTTACTTACGTAATTGTGCTGATAGCTCTGGTTACCTTCTCTGAATTCTGAAATGCAGCGTTTTCATTGGGTATGAATATTGTTTTTATTAATCGGATAAATGAAAATGCATCCTTTATCGTCTCGTTTTACACAATCAAGTATTTAAAAATAGTATCGCCTTGTTAGGACAAACGTATTACATTAGACAATACTATCAAATGCCGCGCCCCTTGTGCTACAGGATAGATATCATAAAGAATGTACGAGTTTCGCACGACAACACCTATCGCTTCGAGTAGTTGAACACTCCTATGTCGCCATCAATACGACGAACAACCTGGATAATACTCTTCCTGTCGGCATTCGCTCTGTACTTAGTAACTACATCGTATTTAAGCCAGTCCCTGATTCAGCCTAACGAAAATAATAGCGAGTTTGTTGACGACGAATTCTTTGAGGAATACGAAGAGAATGAGGACGAAGTGCGTTACCTCACTTATCTACCTCACAGTGGTTTCCATAACCAACGCATAGCACTTGAAAATGCTTTGTTCCTCGCCTGGGCAACAAACAGAACTCTTATAATGCCACCGATTGTACTAGGTAGCAGGATACCGTATCAGCCCTTTCCCCGTCTATTCAAACTTTTGGCTTCACTCAATCCAAAGCAAAAGCAGGCATTACCAGACTGTTCTGATTTAGTAGGCGCACATCTTGCATCTTGTTTGAAGACCTACAGGAAATTATTTTTTACTTTCTTACAATGGGACGAATTAATGGACTTGAGTGCAGCAAGGGATAAAGTACGTATCATCAACAGATACGACTTTAACATATCAAATCTTTATAAAACGCTGAATTTCACTGAGGAAGATGTCTACGTGCTCGAAGACCAAGTCCTCTACAGTTTTCAGATTTACGACAATCCTAATAGCAGTATACGCTCAGACAAATTCAAAGATCGAGTCTCATTAAACAGTATAAGGAAGCGCCAGGAGAAGCTTTTGCACTTTTCTAGTCTATTTAGTTCATCTCGAATTGTAGCTGAAATGCCCGAGAACCGTGAAATCCTTGACTTTATACGACGAAACATGGTTATATCGCATCCAGTGTTGACCAAGGTTGTGGATAAGATAGTAGAAGAGTTGGGAGGTCAGGGTAGTTATGTTGGTGTTCATATTAGAGTCGGTGACGGATTTTTTAAGAAACAATTGGCCAATACCGTTGCGACTATGACTGACAAACTGTTGCGTGAGTATGGGCCGGCGTCATCATCAGCCGAGATATCTGACTCTGTTCAGACGGTGTCTAAAGAGCGAGGATTTAAAGAAAGCGGCAGCCTGTCATCATGTTCTTCACAAAACAGCAACTATCCGGTCCTTTACTTGGCCACTGATTCTGCTCAAGCCGAAGAAGACCTTGCAGGAATACTTTCAGCGTTTCCGTGTGTCTTTATGTTATCGGACTTTAACTCATATCTTGATGAGGTCAAACAAATTGTTAATCCAATCGATCATGTTAATTTGCAAGAATTTTTTGTTCCGTTAATAGATTTAATGGTGGTTGCTAAGGGAGGGAGATTCATAGGAACACATAGAAGCACATTCTCTAATTATGCTAGCCGTTTACATGAAGTGTGGGTTGGCGATGATACGGATGGTTTTAGTTAATATCTAAAACACAAAATTATTTATCACGGACTATTTATATCAACATTAAATGTACAGCTGTACCAGAATGGTGTTCGATCACGTGAATAAACTTTCACGAACATAAACTTTTGTATGGTTAAACTGCAATAAGTGTCCTTCGTCATGTAAGGAGGTTCTTATTCATGAGGTTATCTTAGAACAATACACGGGACAAATATCTTTGTTGGTTATATATTTCGATTCTTATTCTCATGATAGGCTTTTTTTCAGATGAGAACTGTTATTCACGAGAGTTTTACGGTATTTATACTCGTCTAATGTCATTCTAAATCTTAGAGGCTAATTTATAACAATTTTGATGCATTAATTCTGATATGTTTGACTTTATTCGTGTTAGATTCGCTTTGGAGCGCACTTTGCGTAGTAAAAATAATTAATATTATTCATGTAGTGCTTGATAATGAACGAAGAGACTTTTCATTTATATTTACGATGATTGATTTCAAAATTTGTCCAGAAATACTCTTCCACTAGTTTCAATAAATCAAGATGTTACATATTGTTGAAGACAAAATCCCCCTACTCCAGTGAATCATTTTTATTGACAAATAGTCTGACGATGTCAATTTATTCCAAGTATTTTCGTGCCTCTAGGCAATTCTGGAGCGTCCAACGTCAACTCGGTCAATATTTAAGATAAAATTCAACCATTTCTTCTCAAACAATGGCAACTAGATTAGTCGAAATAGGTCTGGAGGAGAAACGCAAACGCGACAGACTTTATTGTGGAAAAGAAAACACGACTTTCAAGTCGAAACTTTTGCTTAGAATGTGTGTTGCCGCAAATAGAATAAAAAGACATCTATTTTGCTTTTGAAGAAAAGCGTGATCTCTTTATTATTATATTGAACTTTTGCAATTCAATGAATTTCCAGAGAACCAGACCTTCCCAGACCTTCCTACAAGACAGCGGATGACTTGGCAAGTTTAGACAACATTAACTCCAATAGAAAATCTATCGGCATGATCTTGGAATACGACTCTCAACGGCGGCAAACTCTGCGTTGGTACAAGTATGCACTTTTAACAATTCGGTTCCGGCGAAAAAGTTATGTGCTTCTATTTCAGTACATGTTATGCGTGATTTTCGTCAGGTGACGTCAGTTACACACTTGTATTCAGTTTTGGCCAACTTGTATCACCCTCTGCGGCAATTCAAAAAGATACCTTCTAATTAACAAAATACTGCTCTTTCTCTTGATACTTCTCTTGATAATGATCAGAATATAAAAAACTAAATTATGAATGGTTTTCCCAATGTTATAGTAATAATAGGTAAATAAATGTGTACGACGTTTCGTGTTTCTCGTAATGACCGGCTGTTAAGCATTTGTTCTATATAAAAGGCAATTTACCTTAACGCATGTTACATACAGTGAACTCCCTCTAAGTGAATGTCGTCGGACAGACAATATGCTTGCATTTATGGAAAGCGTGCATTTAGGGAACACCAATTATTTTCACGTGATCTCATTGCATAATATACTATTTACTATAACCGTCATTAATTTAACAAATTTCAATAAGAATGAATAGAGGAAAGATGTTTATTCGAATTATTCAATAAAATTATCATATATACTTTTATTGTAGAAAGCTCGTAATATTTGTTTGCTTTTGAGAAGCATCCTCAAGCCGTTTTACAATTCGTTGTTCTAATCTGATGGCATCATCAATATCTTGCTGTACAAGATATAGTGCAAGCGTTTCTAGACAGTCAAGTCATTTGGCGCTTCACTTAAGTAAATTCGCAATTATTAAATCCATGTATTAATACAAAAGTCTTTCTTTTCTATGAGATACCTGAACGTTTTACTTTTATTGCATTGACATTAACATATTAATATTTATTGAAATTCTAGGGCATAGTGTACATAATCAACCCTTAATGTGATCACAGACTTTGTTACGTGACTTTTTTTGTAGATCAATGATCACATGATATTGCATTTAGAGAGAAGAAAGTTCGCATTGCACGTGCATTTCTCTTAAGTTCCATTATGGGACTGAAAACATCCGTGCATTTATATTTAGAGAGGTTGCATTAGAGGAAGTTTACTGTACATGACGTCACAAATTCATTATTTCTTTGGATGCTATCTCAAATTATTTCTGGCTGATATAAGAGCAAACGTTCGACTATGTGACATGAGTAAGGAAATTAGAACAACATACTCAAATTTATGTAAATTTAATATTATGCCAGAATGTGACCAACATAATTAATTAAATGTAGGACTATGTCTATATATGAGATTAATTGCATTAATCAACCATGGAACCCAAGAATTACAGCACTACTGGGAGCATTGAAAGAAGAACAAAGATAAAAAATTATTCCAGATGTGTTTGATATTAATGGTACCCAAACTCTTCAGATAAGAAAAAAAGTTACTTACAAATTTCTCTCATGCAATTACTTTAATATTTTTGTGCTTTGGTAATAGAAACTGTGCTTAAAAAAGTTGCAGCAACTTTGGGTTGCAACACAGTAAAAGTAGCCAATGCTCGAGTGGTCTTTTATCAACGACAAATCAAAACTGTAAGGAGAAATTTTTCGTTGTTTAGTCGTTCGAACAGCGGAGGCTTTGATGAAACTTTTACATAAAATTGCTTACTTGCTTCTTTCTTGGCTCATTTAAGTTGCCATTTAATTTCGTTCGGTTTGGTAAATTTCGTAGGTATTTTGTTCTTTATCTAAATATTTCCGGAGAGTTGGGTACTATTAATTTTAAACACATACAAAGTTTTCAACAGTGCTGTGATTTTTGGATTTTTTGTTGAATTTAATTTATTCATTATAATTCGTATTTTTATATAGGCATAATTCAATATTAATTATGTTATGACTTCATATTTATTTCAGCCAACTTTAATGTTAGTCACAATTTAAAGTTGTAAATTTGTGAACACATCCCAAATAATATAAGCATTTACCAAATTTACATAACAATAATTCAAACAATTGCAATATACCCGTTTCAAGATTGTTTACAAATTTTTGCGACGTTATCACATAACTTGTGTACTTTATTAGTGCAAGAGATTATTCTAATGTGACAATCCCGAAACGGGTCAATGGGTCGCAACATATACACGCATGACCGACGAAATTTGCTTTGATTAATTGTATGATTTAGTATTTGGAGAAATGGCGACATTTTGCAATACGCCATATTCGGTGGGGGGGTTTTCCTCTCACAATAAGATATTATTAATTTCGAGATTATCTACGTTTATTATTCCTGTCATGCAAAGACGACAATTGGTTTATTGATTGATCGTGATAGGGTGATACGACCAACTGATACGTTAATCTTAATTAATATTGAAATTGTTCCTTTACTATTATCGTAGTAAGTATAATCCATTTGAAGTTATAACTTTTATATGTTACTGACAAAGACAAATTTAGTAAGTTGATGACCCTTCATGCTATTGACATTCTCTGAATTGTCAATAATCCTCAGCCGCAACGTTCTTATTTAACATCGCTGTTACATGATTAGGGTCTTTTAACAAACTAATTTATGAAACTTAGTTAGTCAGATGACTAAATTCTGACATTTCGTTTCAACTCCCTCATGAAATTCCGATTAATTGGATGTTAATCCTGCCAATTACATTGGTAAAATTCATTTTTTATACGTCATTCACGTTGTAGCCACATGATCATTAACAGACTTTATACTTTTATGAATTCCATGGAACAACCAATCATTTACAATAACGAAGAAAATAAAATCTGAGCGAGAGAGCTTTTTTTGACCGTTAACTCGACTCTAACCGTGCTTTGTCCACCTACACAACAATATATACAACCCAAAAGTAACCCACTAACCAACACCTTATTAACTATCTAGTTGACAGAAACATACTATAACAATGGCTGCCAGCAATACTATGAACTTCGGTCCCGAATGGTATGTACCTTACTTCCCGCGAAAAAGAACTTCGACTTCCTTTTTCGGCAATACTTTCATAAACTGCACACTTTTCCTTGCAATCTTATCCCATATGCTTTTTTAATTCGACATTCTAACAATAACGATCGGTTTCCTAGGATGAGACGCTTCCCAAAAAGCCCAACAAGCGAAACAACTCGTTCTACCTCACCAACACAAGGTCCATCCTCAGTTGGCAACAATGTACAAGCCGCGTCTTCCTCAGGTACAATCAACTCCAATCACATTGTCGTCAATAACGGCAATGGGGCAACTGCAAACACGTTTTCTTGGTCTTCGGTGGCTGCTGCTAATAACAGCACAGTGTCCAATCGTTCTCCTAACGATACCTATGAGAAGTCTGATACACCAGGCGGAAGCGAGTCGGCTCTCAATCCATTTAAATATTCCAAGGATTTCATGCTTAAACTGTACAAACCTGTTGGATTACCACTGGAATTTGAAAGGCATGAATATGTTACAAGCGAAGAACCATTACCGCCTATGGCTTTATTGACACCAACAGAACAGGAACAAAAGGTATATCTAAATAGCACGATATCCGAGCGAGATTGGTTTTCCGAACAGCAGATTGTCTGGCATAGTATGTGCAGACCGAAACATATCGAAATGCTCGTCTATGATGTAATTTTGCTTGGTTCATTCTACAAAGCACAGTTTCTTCCTCCAATTATAGATAGATGCTATGAAACGAGTATGCCTGAATACAGTGTTTAAATTTATACAATGACGCCTGAAACGGTTTTCTATACGTGATAATTAGGAAACTAATACCGAATCTGATAATAGACGCAACAAAGTGATCAGATCAAATACATAGCTATTCTAATGTTTTCCCCATTTCCATTTACTTCACGTTCAGCTATTATCTGGTACTTCAGTTAACAGTGAGGTTGTCCGTCGTATCGTTTCTAATGCGTCAGGGAATGTGACAACCGGGGGAGAACGTTCTGAGCGAGGGTCTTTCTCTAAGGACAGAATTAGTGGCTTAACATCCCCAAGAAGTGAACGATTTGGTGGCATAATTGGGGGTGTATTAAGCAACAGACCAAGAAGTGGTTCGTGTCACATGTTATGGTTCATAATATTCATTATAATAAACATTGCGGTTATTATCGATATGTTTGCTCAGTCTGTATGCGGTTGATGGAATTTATTAGGGCGTGAAGGAAGTTTTTCGTCACCAAACATACGGCGAGATAGTGAAAAAGATGATGAAAGAGGTAGGCGAACTTATGCTATCTGGAAATACTCGCACAATGAGAATCTGAATAATGGACTCTTGTTAGACATTCGCGGTGGCCGTACACTAAGACTGGGCAGTACACCTGCCAGTACAACACAATCTGCGGAAGACCCAATTTGGCACGGTGTAAGTCGTAGTGCGGTTGGTACGTTTGATAGCAATGGAGTGTTTCGAATTCCTAGCGGCGGTGGAGAAATTGAAATTTCAGACAAAGACGGAAAAGAGAACGAACTATTGGAAAAGAGCAACGACGAGGTAAGCATGTATAGTGGTGGACTATCAAATTAAATATAATTGCTAAACATGACGTACGACTACTCAACAGCACTTAGATAATGATAAGATAGCGGATTCGACATCTGTTGCCAGCAATAAGATATCAAGAGAAAGAAGCATGAGTTCACCTCTAGAAGACATACATAATGGATCAAAAGCATATGGTATAGGTAAATCTATCGTTGAGGAAGAATCGCAGGCATCGACAATACCAACAATAACAGGAAAGAGTAATGAGCTGCGACAGGAAGTTCCTCAACAGGAACCCCCAATAGAACATTCGCTTGACGGTATCGCCCAGAAGTCAATTGAATCTTCAGTGCGATATCATGTAAACTCACAAGAAAGTCAATCTAAAACGCAGACTCAGAACAAGACGAAATTACAGCTTGATTCTAGTCAGCTACAACAACAGCAACAACAGCAACAACAGCAACAACATCAACAACATCAACATCAACAACAACAACAGCAACATCAACATCAACAACAACAACAACAACAACAGCAGCAGCAGCAGCAGCCGCAGCCGCAGCCGCAGCCGCCATTGCAGCAGAAAATACCACAGCAAGGACTTCCATCTCCAACCCAGATACGTTCACCCCCGTTTCAGGTTCAACAACAGCCGCCGAACGTGATGCTTCAACAGCAGCACCAACAGATGTTTTTGCAGGAACAGTTTCGACATCAACATCAACAGCAACAACAACTACTGATGTCCTCACATTCTTTGGCAGCCACTAGTTTTGAGCCTGATCAGGACGATGAAGTTCTGAAAGAAGTGTTTTATCCCGGGATGTCTACAACATCACCGCCCTTGTCTCCAGGAATGGCTAAAAAATATTCT
Organism: Paraglomus occultum; assembly: GCA_910592205.1. NCBI lineage: Eukaryota > Fungi > Glomeromycota > Glomeromycetes > Paraglomerales > Paraglomeraceae > Paraglomus > Paraglomus occultum. The sequence continues at coordinate 1,361 of CAJVPJ010000913.1, read as the reverse complement.
GCTACTCAACCCCTGATTGCTGCGAGTTCTGCCTTCGCCGAAGAAGCTTCGTCAAGTTTGTTTCTGAATGATCGCAAACCGATATCTGGCCAACAACAACGATGGTTGTACCGTGATCCTAGTAATAAAATTCAAGGTATTTTCACTCATAGTTAAGTGGATCCGTTGTATTAATAATCATTTATTCCCATATAATAAACTTTCGAACATTTTTCAGGACCATTTACGAGCCAGGACATGAACGAGTGGTACAAGCAGGGATTTTTTACGCTAGGCCTATTAGTAAAGAGAGTAGAAGATCCGACGTTCGAACCGTTGGGCGTATTAATACGTAAAACAGGAAACGAGGATAAACCTTTTTCAGCAAGTGCACGTCCTCCTTTGACTATAAACATGCCTAACAATGCAGGAAGAATGTTGACTGGGCCTTTCCCAAGAAACTGGGGAAACGTTCCAAGTTCACCTGGTACTGCTCACGTCTTTATGGACCATCAACAGAGATTTAATCCCTTTGGCGGGACCGCCTCAGTCCCAAATACACCTTTTGATAGGTATCAGTTTAATGGCGCATTTGGGAGCGGAATAAACGAAGTTTCTAGTGGGTGGGGAGATTTGAATACGACGAACGCTGGCTGGGTTCCAGAGGTTTTTAACAGTAGCGCGGGGAACTTGTCTCCGAGGTTACATTCAAACAATTCTGCTCTCTTCAGCAATACAAACAGTTTTGGTGCATCGCCGACACCTAACTTCCTTGATCAGCGTACTTTTAATTCCCAACTGGATCGACAACAGTATCTTTCATTATTGCAACAACAACAACAACAACAGCAACAACAGCAACAACAGCAACAACAGCAACAACAACAACAACAAAGACAATTGCAACAGCAGCCGACACAGCAACAGCCGCAACCACCATTACAGCCACCACAGCCAACTCCACAAGTGGTACAGCAGTCTCAATCTCAACAATCACACCAGACCCCACTACATAATCCACCTTTGTATGCTGATAATTTCTTCCGTCAACAACAGAGTTTTGTATCAGGGACGGTGACATCTCCAGTTACTGGATCCAATTCGCATTTTGCAGAGACAATCTCTAGAACTGCCGGATGGCAACCGGCGAACGAACAGCCGACCTCTTCGTCATGGGGGCCGTTAAGCACGGGTTTGTCACTTACACTTACCAATAAACCAAATGAAGATGCAGAATATTTCAACCCCAACAAAGGAACACAGTCATTATCACAGTCTCCTCCGTCTTTAATAGATCAACAGAACCCTATCGACAATGAATCGCAGGCAGTCAATAACACTTCTGTAATGAATGTAGAGGTTTCTGTAGTCGATGAAACAAT
>CAJVPJ010000912.1:0-14623 GCA_910592205.1 Paraglomus occultum | reverse complement strand
TTATTATTATTATTATTATTATTATTATTATTATTATTATTATTATTATTATTATTATTATTATTATTATTATTATAGGAGTTTTTTATTTATTAAAGAAAAACAACCTTTTTTTATAAAGTTATCACTATTTACTATTGACCATTACCTTATATCGTTTAATTACAGTATACAGGTGAACTTGTTTAAACCGGCGCTGATTATAAACCGGTGTTGGGTTTAATCGGCGCCTCATGACTACATATACAACCAATTTTTCATTAATTAGGAATTTTCTCTATTAAACAAGTTTCTGATTTCCTTTCTCGAACAAGTGTCAATAAATTTATATTATTTTATAGCTAATAATTGTAGTTTAAGATATCCTTGTTGCAGTGTGAGAAGGAAATGAAAGCTTCACTTGCATAATAATAATTAATAATAAATGATTGACATAGACATAAATCGTATTAGTATTTATATTTTTGGCGATTGCGTTCCTTGTTGATTGCAGTATTTATTATTATATACTGTATATACTGTGGAGGATATAACAATCGTTAATATCTTGAATTGATGATGTTAAACTACAATTATTTAACTTTAAAAATGTGGAGAGTTAACGATTTGAAAAGTTTGATATTTTATATGTTTACTAGTAAAATCTTGTAACGTAAACGTACTTATACATTGTGTAGTAAGAAAATCGTCTCATAATTTGCAAGTGTCCATTCATTTATGTACAAGCATTTCCAGAAGTACGTGAAACATGCCTGAAACGATGTCTTTAAACTTCCCTGAATTGGGTACCAACTGTCTCAAAAGGCTAAGGCGAAATGAATATTCCGTCCTCAAATCTATTACATCACTTTCTAGTTCAATATCTGTATAACAATATTAATATCTTGTACTTGTTTGAGTAAATCTATTTATCAGAATAAGTTATATTGTAGAATATGATGGACAATTATAATAACTCAGAATAAGCGCAGTTATGATAATAAGTGTGAAGGTGAATTCAGGAGAGCACTGGTAGTGAGAACTAGTCCGGAACAATATTTATGAAACTTGCTGCGCTAGTGTTTGGTGCACTGCAGGTCTCATCCATTCGATAAACTTAAGGGTATGGTTTCCAGAGAAACCAGAGTTGACTGTGATGTGTAAACAGGTTGCATCCATTCGATAGATTGGATCTTCTTATTACCGGAGAACATTTCCTGAAAACCTAGAGCTGACCGTGAAATAATAGAGTCTGTCCTAGATTTTCTTTGTTCGTAAGCTTTTATTTGACTATGTAAATTTCTTAGGCGATCTCGCACGACATCACAGGTCGGTCTTGTGTTGGGGTCATCATGCCAACATTCCGAATAAAGGCGCAAATACTCTTTTGGTGTATTACGAGCAGAAGGTTCACGATTATCTTGAATTCTTCTACTCATGACTTGTACATCTGTTTGGCCATCGTATGGTGGCTTTCCTGTAGAAATTTCCCATAAAACGACCCCAAGACTAAATATGTCAGACTTTTTACTGCGAATATAGTCAGGATATTTCAAGCACATAGGATCCATATACGCGAGCGTCCCTCCTCTAGTAGAGCTAGCGGTCTGTTCCCTGATAAATCCAGCGAGACCAAAGTCAGTAATCTTCGCAACTCCCCTTTGGACAAGGATGTTCCGTGATGACTAGAAGCAATAATTAAAATTTAGATAACGTGCATGATGGCGAATAATGGGCTCGACAGTTATAATCTGGAACTAATAAACGTACCAGATCTTTGTGTAAAATATCTCGCCAATGAAGGTAATGTAGGCCTTTAGCAACATCTAATCCGAGCTTATATTTATCAGCCCAACGCAAATTCGCGAAATGCGCACATAGATGGTCTTGCAGGGTGCATTCAGCATATTCAAAAACCATCGAATATATTCCGTTTTCGCCTAAATTTCTTGTTTAAATATTGATTTATAGCAGTGGTCATTACTTTTGTTTTCAGGTATTTACCCTCGCCCAGTCCAAGAAATCGAATAATGTTAGGATGGTCGTCTACCTGTCGGTGAGTTCTAACCTTGACACAATGAGAAACTAATGAGCATGTATATAATGACGCATTCTTATCTAGTGTAAATACTAACTTCTCTCACAAATATCGAATAAATTTCCTCCTTCCCTACGGAAGGCGGGAAAGGTAGTAATTGCTTTATAGCAATTTCGATATCACACTGTTTTACTGTTGCTTTGTAGACTACAGCATATCCTCCTCTTCCAATTATATCACGATTTGTCAGGTTTTCGTATTCATAATAACGGATATACTGCTCGGTAATGCTTCTCTTCAACCACTGTTCATTAACATTAGTACTCATGGTTTCAGTCGGCGGACTTTCATTTCGATGTTAAATTGTTAAAATCACGTGTCACTAACGCCAATCAACCTACACTCACTACCAAAAAGTATTGGCCGAAATTTGTCGATCAATAGTAAAACATATGAAAAATCCAATTTCTCAAAAATCTGTATTGGCGTTATTTACTAAACAAACAACAAAAATTTTTATATTTTTATGAAGCTGATTGACTGCAGTTTTCGAATAAAATACTGACAAATTTACACAGCTTATCATACCGGAGCTGTGCTTCGGTGAAATAACGATATGTAGGTTACACATATGTAATCATATGAAAAATGTATGTGTAACATATTACTGCCACTTCATCGAACTGTAGCTTTATAACAATGAAAGGTTTAAATATTTTATTATTTTCCCCTAAAAGTACAGTCAATCAGCTTCATAACGATGTAAAAATTTTTGTTGTTTGTTTAGTAAATAACGCCAATACAGATTTTTGAAAAATTAAATTTTTCATATGTTTTACTATTGATCGACAAATTTCGGCCAATACTTTTTGGTAGTGAGTGTATTTTGAATTGCCTGTCCTCTTTGTTATTACTATTGTAGTATTAGTAAATGCAGTAAACATTCCCATTCTTTGCAAAGCGATTGACAGTGTTAAATTTGAATACGGTTATTCCAACGATGAATACTCTGTAATACAATGAGTATGTTAACATTCTCGAGTTTCAACGCTATAGTATATCAACTACAAATTTCGTTAAATTGCTGTACAACGTTGATCACGGGATGCGACCGTCCAGACACGTTTTTGCTTTTAAAACACTACATTCCTAATGAGAAACCAGTGGATGAAACTATCTGTCCTGAAACGAAATCTTCTCATTCAAATTCGCCAGCTTACCACCAACCCTTCCCCCCAAAATCATTTCCTTACAAAGCCCAACTGGTCAGTGAAATTTCTTTTGCCCTCTACCTCAAATGATACCATAATCGACGATAAAACTTTATCACATCTGCTGCGGCTTTCAAGCCTCCGAATGCCATCTGATGATGCTGCTAAGAAGAGACTGGTATCAGACATCAATACGTTATATAATTTTGTAAAGCATATTCAAGAAGTAGACGTTGAAAACGTCGAGCCATTAAGAAGCATATGGCCGCTGAACACTAGTTTGATGATGAGGGATGATGTCGAAAAGGAAGACGTTTCCGGAGAGGAATTACTTAAATGCGCAGAAAGGACGCACGGAAAGTTTTATGTGGTTGACAACCCAAAGGTTTGATTAAACACTGTATCTGAGATCAATGACATCAATGCTGGCGTCATTAATAACAATATACGTGACTAGGAAACAAAAGCTAGCTTGGAATATCAATTTTAATACATGGTGTTTTGTGTTTAATATTTGATAACATGGGACATCATTCTATAGACACTCCATAAACTCGTGATTTGATACGATTCATTATAAGCTCATGTACTACAAAAAGTTGGAAAATAACAAGAAAGTATTAAACTAAGAATTGAATGCTTTTAATACTTGATCGATCAAATTTCCGACAATATACCTCATCTTCATCTTCTTCGTCGCTATCATGTTGCCTCCTAGCAACCATTCTTGCCAACGATTTGTTTGGTCTCAACTCAGCTTCGACAACGATTTTGTCACACCCTAAAGAGCAAGATAAGTTTCAACATATACAAAAAGCTGGGATTTTCCCCACTATTCTTAAGCATAACTTTAATTCTTACCGGGAATAGGACATACAACACTTCCGTTATGAGCCCTTAACATCTGTAGTATGGCATCCTTTGAATAACTGTGTTTGCAACTGGTGCTCGATACCGGCTGAGAATACAAAGTCTGGGTGATTGGACAACGAAGAGAAATCTTTTCTCCTCCAATCACCAAATCATCATCCTTTTGGTTGAATGATGGCATTGGAGCATCTGGGTTCATTATTTCCTACGCAAAGCGAAAATAAATCTTTCTGATGAGTAATGATGAGATGGACAAACGATGACAATAATCGAATGGTAACAACGACGATGTTAAATCTAGCTTGGCCGTCTAATTCAAGAACATATGTACAGCAGGCTATTGTCATAATTAAGAATTGTCTTTTGATGGTTACCCATATTTTTTCTCGGAATGCAGTATATTCCTCATTCGCTGCATACTTTTGATCATTGGATAGCGTATCATATCGTTTTCTCGCATGATCCGTCTCCATCTCGTACACATCATATATGTTTCCCTGTGGGATATAATACAAAATGTCTTTAAACACGCTTTGCCATCCAAGCATATAACAAATAAGCTTACAATGTCCTCACTCGACTGGAGTCTGGATCTGATTTTCTGAATAGCGTCTTTCTCAATCTTGAAAGCTGCTTCAAGATCTATGACATCTTTTAAAACTGTTTCCATTTCCTCAACCTACAAATAAAACAGAGTAACTTTATCAAATAATTAAGCTTCTTACCATGCTTCTTCGTTCTCTTTCATCAATTCAAATAGCACACCTTCGCCAATGTCTACCTCGTCATTCAGCTTTGCTTCTGCCAAGTCACTGCCTACTTCGATCGCGTATTGGTATCCAATCTGCACATATTCAAGTGGTTTTGCAATTTCATTCAGTATGGGTATTAATTTAGTAAAGTCGTGCGAGACAGACAGTCCGGAAACTAGGTCTGCTTCCAGTTCGCCGGATGCGCTCTCATCAAGTGTGGTGCGAGAGGAAGATGCAACACTCGCCCGAGTACTGCGCTGGCGGCGGGTCATTATTATTATTATAGAGACAATATGATAAAGTAAACGCGTTTTTGGTACGAATAGAATTTTATTATAGTACTGCGGGTGATACAAAAATTTTCCCACGACCGTACAATAAATTATCAAATGTCGGGCAATATGTAATCTATAACTAGTTCAACAGCCCTTTCGATAGCGTCACGAACCCATTGGTTGTCTAGAACAAGATAAATGTCAGTATAATGCTTCGAGTGTCGAATTATTAAACTTTTCTTTTGTCAATTTACCCTCATTTGTTCTCGGACCAATGGCAGCATTGTCCATCAAATTAATATTTTTAAACTCGGGATGCGTCCTCATGAATTCAGCTCTTGCTTTCGTCGCAGCCTCTCTGACAACCTTTTCCTCATCTTCCGGTTTATATAAGTCGCATTTATTGCATTTCTTACATTTTTGTCCCGGTACCGGTCGGAAATGATCGCAGACTGTTTAAGGAAATGATGCAACACATTTATAAGACGGATTTAATCGAACAGAAAAAAAGGACTATTTGGTTGACTAATCATTAAATTCGACTTACAATGTGCATAGGATTCTTGTCGGAGGTCTTTTCTGCACAAGTAACACATCACGTATCCTGATATAAAGGCCAGAAGACATCAATAAGCAAAAGAAGATCACTAAATGAATAGAATTATCAGAAACTTGTTCTTACCACAACGGCAAGTCATCTTGTTACACCCATCAGCCTTTGTAAACGATACGTGACACTTTGGACACTAGATAGAAATCGATCGATTACGAAAACGTCAGTAACCAACATGCTTGAACAATCTTATTCTTAGTTATATACCATTTCCTACTTACTGTTCTCTTCACAGCTTCCGCCATAGCTCTTTCGACATACAATCGCAAACTATCCTGTTCTTTCTCGTAACATTTGTGATGAGGTCTACTCTCACGATTACACAATAAACAGGATATCTTGCCACATTCTGGATTCATACACCTGAATACATTTCCTCTTCTCCGTCTTCTTATCTAAAAACAAAGCATAATATTGCGTTAATTACGCCATACCATCAGTCTATAGAATAAATTTTGTCGCAATTTGTTTCGATTACTCACCCTTTTTATAATACCATCGATATGCTGTAATACAGACCTCCCCGTATGCACCCCTATAAACCCAAGTGCAATCTGGGGTATCGCAATAATAATTACAAAATTCAACAGACTCAACCCAATCACACCCAACAAAAAAAACACAAGCACCAGAGCAACAAGTACCAGAAATGGTCTTGGAATCCTTAACTGCCGCAGTGGATCGTCTTCGACCTCGGCATACTGACAGAACGGGCATTGTACGAGGGGAAGATTGCTCTGTTTTAGTGAATGTTCGGTGATCGATTCCGTATAGTGTTTGTATGTGTTTGAAGAGAGTGTTGCTCTCAACTGAGCGTCTCTGAAATATCCGTCACATTCACTTGCTTCGATGCATTTTATTCGCTTGCCTCTGAGCGACCCTTGCCCAAAGATACCTTCTTCTACTAATCGGTTTATACACTCTTTGCAAAACAAATGTCCCTCGCTACAAGTTGTCAGCTCTTCAAAAGTATAATCTCCGTAACAACATCCGCATGTTATTAATTGATCATTATTGTAGTATTCATCATGATTAAGTTCCTTTGCTATTTCATGGTCAGCAAGAGACTGCTTTTCTTTTTCTATCATATATAATCTTTCCAAATCGTTGTTTAACTCAGCATTGTCCAATTCTTTATATGATTTGCGTTTAAACACATTAAATAATGTGTTCCACCATCCGTTTGTGGAAAGATCTTTGAGCTTATTGTGGCTTCGTATATAGTCAAAGTTGTTCTCGGCCAAGACTGCTTTAATCGTTGATTTCCATATGTTGGGAAAGTCGTTATATAATTTACATCTTACCGCTTTAATATACGCGTCTGACCTTATATATTCCCAGGGCTCTATCTCAAAAGGTACCAACCTGCGAGGATAACCCTTGGAACTTTTTTCCAAAGTAATTAATTCTTCAGTCACTTGGTATACGTGATTGCTGTCGAAATTGTTGATCAAGTCTCGAATAAAGCTGACTTCACAGTCAGGAAATAGTTCATTGAGTTTATCGAGATGGGCATTCCTTGCTTCCGTAGATGTTGATGTTGTACAGTTGGGCGGTAGCTGAGGATAGAAACCGCAATTTGACGTACATATTTTTTCACTTATGCGTTCCACATGGTTATCGTTGTAATTATCTATGCAATAAAGCAAATACTGTTGATCTAGAGAAGAGCGAGGAAATGACAATTGCGGGTTAGAAAGGGTACAGGTAAGAGTAATCGAACAGTAAATTTGTAGTTTCGTCAAGAATGCATGATACAGTGTCGAAATGTGTCTCTTCGATTACTCTTTAAATGGAAAAGGATAACGGCTTTCAACTTGAAGGTCACTCTTACAAAAAACGACAATTCATGCGTCATTCTGGGTCATTATAGGTCGCTTGGGTCACCACTATCGAAAATACACTCAACCGTTGAGTTTCCAATACAACTCTACTTGACGATCCCAAAGGGACAACAAACTGACAGCTGCTCAACTCTACAGTACTCCGCGCATAATTCTTACCTGCATCGGGGAATAAAGCAATCAGTTGTTGAAAGATTACTTCCTTCTGAGGGTTAAAGGCCTCCTTCGACGACCCTTCCTTACTTCTTAATGACCCGAACAGTCCTACTTTAAGCATATCTCTGCTAAATTGTTCTACTGGTAATGACTGACGACTATTTTACAGAATTTTCAATAAATACTTGCAGAATGTTTTCTACGCTTCTCTTACTTCATCGTACAATATGATAAATAAACAGTTACGTCACAAAATCAAACATGTTGGGGTGGAAAATATATGCCTTCCCCCCAAGAGAATTTGACTGCGGCGCTAGCATAATTGGGGGGGATTTATCAACAAAAGTAGCGATAAATGTTACAAAGACCTTTCTTATTACGCAGTAATAATCCCAAAAATGAGCAGTCATGTGTTGTATCCCAAGCACACGCTTATAATCTATTTATGGGATCTTTGGAGAAAAATTGCATATTGTTTGTTTAGCTCAACGGCAAAGTACATGTTTGTCCAAATTGCATTGGTCACACGATGCCTAGCGTGGGATTATTTTTCAATGATCATCAAATATGTGGGAAAATTACAATAAAAAATTCTCATTTATTTGATTTTAGCAAAATATATTGTCTACTGAGGAATAATATTACACTATCGACTATACTTTTCTATTGTTCTACAAGTTACCACGAGCTTCCTGGTCTCTTTCTATAGCCTCAAACAGAGCCTTAAAGAACAATGAAATATTGTGTTAATATGCGATGATCCGAAACAGTTTGCATTATATGGAAATACATTCAGAACGGCATACCTTGAAATTACCGGCACCGAATCCTTGATGGTTTTTTCGCTGAATTACCTCTACAAAGAATGTTGGGCGGTCTTGCAATGGCTTGGTGAATATCTAAATCCGTAAATAATCGGTTTATGAGTAAACCAATCTCTTGTAATGACAAGATACTTTCGTTGCCACTCACCTGAAGCAAATACCCCTCATCATCGTAGTCAACTAGAATTTTTAATTTTTCCAGTATTCCTACATCTTCTGTAACTTTAATGCTCGCACTCTTTAACTTTTCCCTAAGACTTTCATAATAGCTCGAAGGTACATCCAAAAACTCAAGCCCTCTTGCTCGTAAATTAATTATTGCCGTAACAATATTATCGGTTCGTAATGCAATATGTTGCACTCCGGCACCACCATAATAATCGACGTATTCTTGTATTTGAGATTTCCTGCTACCGGAAGCAGGCTCGTTTACCGGCATTTTGATAAATTCGTTGTTGGACGCCATAACAATCGATCGCAATGAAGAATATTGTGTATGGATTTGTTTGTCATCAACTGACCAGAAGCGATGGAAACCAAAGACTTTCTCATACCTGAATAGGAAATAATATTGTTTTAGTCTGTCGTGATTTCTCTAATATTAAAAGGGGTAAAAACTGCAACTCGGTTGACTAAAGACACTTGCATTTCACAAACTTTTGTCATTTCGTCATCAGGCTGATTTCCGACGACATGATCCAAATACATTAGTCCCACATTCGGCAAACTATCTTCCAACGGATCTTTCCCTTTTATGACTTCGTATCCGGGTAAGAAAACACCCTTATATGCTTTCCTTTCTATGAAAGTATGTACTGTATCTCCGTAAGTAGCTACAGTAGCCATGACGACAGCACCATTTTCATCCTTTTCTTCCCACGGCTCTTTTATTGGCGTAGCACCACGTTTGAGAGCTTGACGGAAAACGGCCCGGCAATCATCAACGGTAAATGCGACATCTCGAACGCCGTCACCATGAGTTACGAGGTGAGGGCCGAGAACCTTGTCATTAGGCGAAAGGGCTGATTGAAAAACAAATGTTATCTTGCCTTGACGGACCACGTGAGATACAATGTCTCGTTGGCCTGTCTCGAGCCCTCGATAGCAAATGTGACGGAAACCCAATCGTGTTGTATAATACGAGGCAGCTACAATTATGAATCAAGAAAATTGCGTCAGTAAAGCTTATTTATGCAGAGACATATACTAAAGTCATATATATATACCTTGCTTCGCATTTCCAACCCAAAAAACAACGTGATCTGTATGCGATTAAAAAAGATCGGGTTAAAAAAAAGGAGAAAATCCACACATATAAAGAGGTTAACAAGTTGTCTTTACCAAAGGATTCGTATGTTCCTAACTCTTTTGTAGACATGGCTATTTGATAAAAGTAGATGTTGTCAATGTTGTATATATATATATATGAACGAGAACGTTGTGCGCTGGACCTGAGTTCCCACACGAAGCTTTCAATGAACTGCCTCAGAAGGAAATTCGTGCAACATATGACATAATTGCAGCTCAAAGCAACAATCCGAGTATTGATTTTTGCGATGATCACTACTTTGCCCCTTAGCCTCTCATACCCATTTGAATATAATGTCATTGTTTGTCTACGGACTATCAATTTTTCCATCAGCAGTACAATAGAACAGACCGCGGATCGAAAGTCAGGATTTACGCTTAACTAATAATTTTTTGTAAAGTTGTCTTTGATGACATATTTTTGACTTGATTCTTCTTGGTAGATATATCACACTTCACGCCTCTCTGATGCAGAACAATGAACATGATATCGGGCGTTCTTTTTTGCATGTGGATATATATATTTAGCATGCATACATTCTCAAAGAGAGGATATTCGGAATCGCTAAAATCAAAAAAAAAGTTCACACATATTAATATACCATTAAAATAGACAATCAAATGCCAAAAATAGCGATCGTAAAAACGCCCAGCTTGACTTGCAACAGGAATAAAAGAATAATAACCAATCGGTTTAGATTTTCATCGAAAGAAGACTCATTTTACTTTGTATTGCGTCAACAAACGTTATCTTTGAAAATATGATATCAAGTCTTGCAAACGGCTAGTTATTCCAATATTCCGAATGAATTATGAGGGCCAATTGAACAATTGTCTAACCATATGTTTTCTGCTTAACGTGTGCAAAGGTTGCAATTGAAAGGATTAACTTACCAATAGTCCGAAATCGTGTGACTCGTGATAAGACCGAAAAAGTAATTTTCAAAGGGTTCGTCGATATTAAGTTTTTACGAGATGCGTTGTTCAACAAGAGTGTCTATTAAACGAAACCTATTACTATCACTTGCCAATTTAATTTTGTATAACTGCCCCCTCATTGCTATACTTCAACATACAAACATGCTTACCGGTTTATCGGGATCAGAATTTCTCACGCAGCCATTCCAATGCATTGCGTTGTTGTAGCGCAAATTTGTTAGACGAAACTATAAACTATTCATTTTACATTGATTGGTTTACGAATATGAAGAGAGAGAGCACGTGTAATGGATTTTGAGCATCTTTTCCACTTACACTAAGCATGTTGCGTTCTATTTATCGATTATGACACCTAATGTCATGAATGTAAGCAAGTAATTGCGAAAGCTGGAAATGCCCGCTTACCCGACAGATAATTGTTGCTACGAAGGGGGGAGTCTGTATGATACCTGACCTGATCGTCTAAACTCTGTAGGATATAAGGGAGACAGCTGTTATCTCTAAGGGGACTATCACAAAGGGGTTTGTAATATTGCTCTTTACCGCAAAGAGAATATTAATTGGGGCAATGCTGAGACAAAACCAGACAAAGCGAACATTCTATAAATGAGGTGCTGATTATGATGATTGACCAGTATGACTGAACATTTTGAAAGTAATAATGGTGCTCATTCATAACTTATTATTATGGACTTGTTAATTTTTAATGTTCACTTTATCATACCAGGATATGATGAATATAATGATTAATATACTGTAGATATCGGTAGTGTCACAAACATAGGGGCCTCTTATAAATATGGCTTTTCATATAAGAGGTCCCCTGTGTTTGTGACACTACCCCCCAATTTAATACTGTTACTGTAGGCCCGTTCCGAAAACGTTGGCGCGTGTCACATAAATCCGCATAGTTGAATATAAGGTGTTAATTGGTGCCCTAACTTGCGAAACGCATCATTTTTTAACAATTAACGTGCTATTACTATCAATTTCGAGGCCTGCAATAAAATCATGATGGGACTGATTTGTAACTCGTTTCGGCTGGCAATAGTGTAAGCGATTGGGTAATGCGATTAACATTTCTACCCGGACTTGGTAATCCATGAATTTCAGCATAGTTTTCGAGAAAATTCTTCACGGTTATTTTGGTCTTCCATCGCGCACTTTTTTTACATTACCATGAACGCGCGGTATTATACCATTCGTCGCTAGGTGATTTCTGACATTTTCGAAGTGCGTGCGGCCAATTCCTAACATATTGAGATGAGTTTTTTGGTGAAGAAGCGTATTGCGATCTCAATAATAAAGGTGCTTTTATTGGTACGCGTTTTCCTTTAAGACGTCGGCTGGCAGTGCTTTCAGTTGGGCCATTAAAAATATATCTTGTTCAGATATAAAGGGCTTGAATGCCTCACGTAACTCGGCAAACTTTTCTTTGGAACCTTTATTGAGCAAACACAAACGCAGTCTAGCTCCAAAAATGTATGACTTTTCTGTATTCGCTTGAATCGTTATATTCCTTTATTTTGGTAATCCTATACATTGATATTGTTTTATTTAACTTTCGATAAACCACCCTATTAATTTTTCACAGTGCGTTTGGTCTTGGAGCTTACACCGTGTGTTTCTCAGATAATTTGTATTTATCTCTTCTTTATTCTGTCTTCTCTTCAACTACACCTAGTTACCTGGCTACTTTGTCTTTGATCTGATTGCATCAACATATGCAGTCTGTAATATTAGACACGTAAAATCAGTCTTGTTGTTATCATAACTATCGACGTTAAGACTCTTCCTGGATGTCAATGCATATGAGATATCTGTTTTTTGGTACACACGCGATCTGTCTGTCTATTATGTACCTAAATCAATTATGATTATGCGTGTTAATTAACAGAGCATCCTAGCATTTTGTGTTGCATGCCTTGTTTCTGTCGTCTACCCGTAATCATCTTGCCAGGTGTATCTTCTCTGCTTCCCCTCTAGCTGTCTCGCTATGCCGGCAAGCTTTTTCGTTCAACACCAAGCGATATCCGTTCTAACTGATGTGCGTTTTGCAGATATTATTGTATTGATGTGACTGCGTTCAATCATACGATTATAAACCAGGATTTTTACCTGTCGGGTTTTGGCTATCGTCTTCGTCATGAATGAACAGGGTTAATTTGTTTTTGCTTTGCTGGATCATCCCCCTGTCAACTTGCGGTTTATTTACAACCAAAAAGTCATCACCTCTTTACAGATACTTTTTGCAACACAACTTTGGTGTGTCTGTTCTGGATGTCCCTTTTGCACGATAGACTTGGCATGCAACATAGGGGAAGAAACTTGTACTTTCACGACCAAGATATCAATACCATTTACATTGTATATTATTGTCTAAAAATAATAATTATAATAAAACACCCAGTCACTGAAGCATACTTTGCCGCACATAGTTAGAGCATTGCCATATTTAATAATATCTGGACAGCAAACTTTATTTAACCAATGCTTTCATCATTGACATTCTCCAAGAATGTTCAATAAGATGGGGATTACACTCAAAGCAAAGGGCAATCTATGGATGAAAAGCAACAAAACTAATGCAGAGAAGGGAGAAAATACGTGGGCGGTTCAAAAAGGTTTGACAGAGAGGCGTATAAAATTTATTTACATAATAAACATCAATCTAACTATTTTATTCTTTCAAAATACTCTCTTTTAACTTTCATACAACGTCTCAGCCTTTTACGCTGACTCTGAAAATACTCAGCATACTCGTCTTGTGGTATGCTGTTGGTCTTTATTTATAACATTGCTGAACATTTTGAATCCTCTCAAACCTTTTTCCACCAAGTTTTTTTTTATTTTAGAAATAAAAAAGAAGTTGCATGATACCAGATCAGGACTATGTATAGTAGGGAGAAATATGACTCGTTCTTCCTGAAAGTACCGTAGAGCGCTGACTAAAGGACCCCGGGTATTTTACATTTCACTTTTTTTTGAGGGTACGTTACTCGGTGGGTACTTTGGTACACCCATAGTAATACATTGACAGCCCCCTAGTGTTTACGTAACACGTTCTATGTAAATAAAGACAATGCAACGCATACATGGATTCATATTCTTTTTCTCGATACCCACACAGGAAAATTCGCAAGCCATCTTACTTAATTTTAGCAAAGTGGGTGAAGCAAGCATGAGATGATATTGATGTCCATCTTATTATTAAGTCATTTAGATGCTGTGGAATTTCGCTTGATCAGTCAGGAAAAGATGATGAGTGGTTGTTTAACTACGAACGTTTACACGAGAACAACGAAGATGGGAGGTATAATGAGAATGATGCCATTGACATTCATTCGGATAATGAAAATACCGAACCATCAGAGTCAACCGGACAGCTACAGATCGATAACATAGACGAAGATATGTTGGAAAACTATGAAAATGACTGGTGAGGCCCACACATATTCTTACATTAGGCAAAATCTCTCATTGTACAAATAAAATAAGCGTTTCGTTAAAAGTTATTATGATGACTTGTAAAGTTTGCCTCTACACAATATGTTTAAAGTATACGTCACAGCATACAGTCAAACCTCTTTATACCGATATTCTTATACCGATAACTGGTTATACCGATGAAATTTCGTTTACCCAAACCAGTCCTATTATTTTGTACTGCTTATACCGATAAACTCTAATAAATCTCTTTATAAGCTATACCGATACAATCTTCGGAACGGTTTATTAGTGTTGATATGAAATTTTCTCTGATTATACCGATATTCTTGTGCAACACCAAAATTGACCAATCAACTTGTCTCAG
>CAJVPJ010000911.1:0-14635 GCA_910592205.1 Paraglomus occultum | reverse complement strand
ATCAGATAAATTGTTTATTATTATGTTAACACTATATATACAGAATATTCAGTGCAGCATAATATCAACATACTCAGTAATAACATTATATTATAACATTTAAATGGCTTACTGAAGAATATACAAAACAATAACTTTAGCCATCTGTTATCTGGTGTTTATGTTCAGTGTTGGATAAGATGCATAATTTTTGAGTATGTATTATGATGAAATTAAGAGCTATGTTCTGATGGCTGTGAGACTGTATATCTAACCAAAAGTAAATTATTCAATCAAGATGTTTTGAAAAGATACAAGAATGTTGATCAAACACCAAAGTTATTTATTTTTGATGTAAAGATATAATTATAATGTGTCATGCCATTTTATCATATTAAATGTTGTTTAATTACTTGATAGTTTAGAAACCATGTTGTGTTTAAACAAAATATCTAAAAGGTTTCTCATAATTCACACAGATAACAGATACAAAAAATCTATGATATTAACATGCTGATACTAACAATCAGATTATTTGGAAAAATTTTACAAACTCGATGTGTAATGTGGAGTATAAAATTGTTATTTGAAGAATATTACAAATCATCTACAGAGTATTCATGAAACAAATCAATACATTGTAATCTCTATGGTAAACTAGCAATTCATTCAGGTTTAGCTCTTCAAGCGTTTACATCTTTCATACATATGAATTCACTCAATAATGCATATGCATCTTGCATTCTCATTTCTCAGAGTACTAAGTACCAGTGAGTTGCCTTTCAGAGATAGAGCAATAAATAATAAATATTTGACAAGAGATAGTTTACTTGTAATAGGTTATGACACATTATGATTCAGCACCAGAGTCATATGTAAGAGCTTGTTATCTATTATTCTAATTATCTAATAAAACACAGTTGTTAAATCTTATTTATATTGTCAATTTGATTAAAAATTAGAAATAGATAATTCTGGTGACAATATATGAACACTGTCTATCATAAGAAAATGGAAAAAATCAGCAAGCTGTTTACCAACTGGAGATTTGCTCACACCAAGAAATATAATAATAATTTAGGATTCTTGCTCACTATTAGAATGTAATCTATCAATCAGTTCCCTTCCTTCATCAGTATTTTGTTGAGCTTTTCAAGAATCTTGAAAAATATACTGTATGAGAGTGCTGACCAAAATAATAATGTTTACTGACATAATTCAATAAGGGTTAGGTCTGACAGTGTAAACAAGGCTCAATTCCTTGGTCATAAAATTTAAGTCTAATTTTGGAAATACTATGATTAATACTGATTCTAATTTACAATACAAATAATACTTTCACTGACTCAAAAAACAATAAAATCTTGTTTTGATTATAAATTTGCAATTTTTTATTATGCTCTGAATTACACCAGTTACATAAGTCACAATTTTACTGTCATAACCATAAAATGTGAAATCAGTACAATACTTTATCACATTTTAATTAAATAATATTATTTTCAAGTATATTTTTTTACTATTATTATGTTTATTATATACATACTTCATTTCCACAGCAAGGTACTACTTGAAGTAAGAAATATTTAATCTAAAAAGTTATGACAACTGCTGCAACAATGTAAAAGGGTTCAGAATATATTTATTTCTACACTTAAAACAGTTCTGTTTATGTATCAAAAGCAAGATATCAATTACTAGAATGTAACACTTGGTTTCAACCTTATACACCAGAAGTGAATCCGATTATTGGTAATAAACTGTATGGTATCATCTATCCGCGTCTACTACTACTGCATTGTTTATTACAATTAAATTCTCCAACAAATAAGCCTGTAGTGGCAACATTGTCACATTACATTAAGACTATGTTGTCATTTACAGATTGTTAGAAAAAACCGATTATTATACGGATTAACATTCCTGGTAATAGATATGTTTTGTGTCATAAACTTTTAATGTTAATCATTTCGTTTGCCAAATGTTTATTGACCACATTTTTTACGTGGTAGTACTTATTATGTATCCGCCTGCCACCGAATATTGTGTAATAGATGTTACACAGATATCGCAAATATGTCATTCAATATCTACAATCTCTGTCCTTCTAAAGTTTTACTGCTCATAACAATATCAAACTTCCTCCTATTATACGCGTATAATTTCAACATACGCTCATTACTGTAGTTACCGTCTCATATTCCCTCGACATAAAATTCCTGGTCAGTGTCCGTGAATGCCAGAGAAGCAAAGCAGTCTTTCCCCAAAAAAGAGGCGTGATATAACCTCGTACAACCACATGACTATTATTGAACAAGTTAGGAAACGAATATATGCGGGTATTTCTAACACGAACGGTTGAAATTTTAAATTTTTAATTTACGCACAAGATCTTGATCCAACAGAATCTTCTCCGTGGAAAACTTGAAGAAATCGAACCGTGTCATGCCGAAAGATTGTTAAACATTCAGAACATTTTTGGAAAGGAATGTCATTGTGCATGGTGGATGTGGAGAAAATGATGGTAGCAATGATGGAAATGTGACGGTCATTTGAGAGGGACAAGAAGATCATTGATAAAGTTAAATGACTCGTGTTGCTATGATGAACGTTTGGAGATTGTGATTTGTGGTGTGGGTGAGTTGATGATTGGTATGGTGGATATAGAGAGAAATGACGGTAGCAATGATGGTCATTTGAGAGGGACAAGAAAGTCATTGATCATTCGTTGTGATTTGCGGCATTGTATTGATATGGTAATCTGTATGGCGATTAATTTAGAGATGTTGATGCGATTAAGATACGCATGACCCGACGTTCTGCTCTCGCTTAGAACTTTTTGTGATCTTGTGAAAAATCAACTAAATCGACTGTTATTGCGTATTCCCCTCCCAAATGTATATACATGCACATGTATGCACTCGATAAAAAGCATATCCTTTGTTATGCAGCAGATGATCTCAGTCATCATCACACCACCGCACCCCACCCTTGCCAACCAAATTTTGACGGTCCCAGGGTTAAAAAGTCGTAACACATGGACCCTCTAACTATGAGGACCACGATCACTCGGATCGACGTCAAACTGTCGAGATAAATACAAAACGTCACCGAACCTTGTTGATTGTAAAAAAATATCCTTCACGTTGCTAGTTTGACTACTGTATAAAAATGAGGAAAAAGGTAAATTGGTAGCTAGCCCAAGACTCGTCTCAAGAATGGGTTGTGAGTGGTCCTGTTACATACCGGTCGCTATGTTTATAGCGACCAGCTTGTCAGCGCTATACAAGTAATGCTGCGATCTTGCCGTTTTCTATATGGCAACAATTCATCTATTACAAACTTCTTCACTTGACGCTCAAACATGTTTATCCTTTTCTCTTGCTTACAGATATTACTAATGGGTAAAAGTGGTGCGGGCAAGACTTCCATGAGAAGTATTATATTTTCCAATTATGTTGCAAGAGACACACGACGTCTAGGAGCAACAAGTGAGTAGTAGAACAGTAGCACATTTGGTGATAGTGAGTTGCAAAGAAAGAAGGAAAGAAAAGAAAGTAAGGAAGGAAAGAAAGAGGGTGTTATTAAGCGTGAGCAGGTAAGTAATGAGAAGGGGGGAAACAAGGCAAAGAAGAAATATATATATGCGGACAAAAACATTCAATTGACCCGCCTACGTTAATATACATTATTTTGACTCCTTTATTCTGATCAAAACTGAAAAACTTTCCCCCTTCTCACAAACTCACGCCTGACGTGCTTTTCTTTATCCTTCGATTCCTCCACCCCTTCTCCATTTATACGCGGAGTATCTTCCAGAGGAATCTTGTAATGCCGAGCAAACGGACTTTTGTTTCCTTCTTGCTTTTCCTTTATTGATTAAACAAGAACGTTTTTGCTTACCACCGTTTAAATTCTCTGGACATATTTGTTAGTCGACGTTGAACATTCTCATGTGAGATTTTTGGGCAATCTTACGCTCAATTTATGGGATTGTGGAGGGTACGTGTGAGACTGCTCGTTAGAGGGAACGAGTGAAAGAAACTGAAACATGTAATTTATATGCAATGGGAATATCATCACTATTGACGGTTCCAACATACGACAAAGACAATTTCCCATCCCGCATCGTCATGCGTGCGTCTGTTTTTTTATACTCACGACTCTTGTTTCTTTTATTCGACACTATAGACAAGATGCGTTTATGGAAAATTATTTCGCCACCCACCGTGACCAAATATTTAGCAACGTGGAAGTCTTGATCTATGTGTTTGATGTAGAGTCAACCGACATTGAAAAAGACATGCATTATTATCAAGATTGTTTAGAAGCTATTTTGGAATACAGTAAGGACGCGAAAGTATTCTGTTTGGTACACAAAATGGATCTCGTACAGGAGGGGTCGAGAGATAGAGTACGTAAAGTTAACTAGTAGCAACCGGTTGGACAATGGGGATTGAGGTGATTGTTTTTGTTTTTTTTTTTTTTTTAACGTGACGTTTATCGCTACCCAATACAGATATTCAACGGGCGATGCGAAGAGTTGAGGGAAAGAAGTAAACCATTACACATCTCTGCATACGCTACGTCTATATGGGACGAGACATTATACAAGGTTAATAATTCTTGTTGGAAAGAGAGTGTGCTACCGAGTCTTTTATTCTTACGTGTTTCTATCGGGGGGGCTTGGATATTCAGTCCTGTCCCCAGCATTTCCCCTTTTTCAAAAACTCAATCTAACGCCATCGTGTCCTTGATCTCTATAGGCCTGGTCTTCAATAGTCTATTCTTTAATTCCCAACGTGATTCAGCTCGAAGAACGACTCACAAACTTTGCTGAAATTTGCGAAGCAGACGAAGTAGTCTTGTTCGAGCGTACCACATTCCTGGTCATATCGCATACGAGCAACATTGCGCATACGGACGCTCATCGATTTGAAAAGATTAGCAACTACATCAAGCAGTTTAAATTGAGTTGTAGGTGAGTAGTTTTTGGATAACAAAGCCGTGCAAGGAGTTGAGAGGCTGGGGGTTTTTGTGAGGGGTGGTGGGGGTAGTGGTGGTGGCGGTGGTAACAAAAGACTTGTCATTTTCATGTTATTGACATGTGTCTCATCTTGTTCTTTATTTAGCAAGTTTCAGGCTCAATTCAAGAGCATGGAGATGCGACAACCGAATTTTGCCGCATTTTTTGATGTGTTAACGTCGCACACTTACGTAATGGTCATTATGTCTGATACGACAATCGGTGAGTAAAACTGATTCATGTGGATATGTGTTTTTTACGTAAGAGGTCAAGCCATTAATTAGTATGTGTTTCACATTCTCTTCCCTAGAATCGGCTGTTACGCAGATGAACATTTCTGTAGCTCGAAGATACTTTGACGAGTTAGAAGAGGGTCTCATGAGTAATTAGACTGAATGACTTTTTTTCGGGTTACCCTTACTCACGAATAGGATCTGAAATGTGAATTATCATTTTTACTAGCAGAGTACGTAAAGCACTTGAAAGACATCTTCTTTCTCTCTTGCTGCTTTTTTAATAATAATTGCCAACTCATCATTTTTTCACTATCATTTCAGAACTTTGTGGAGTTTTATCTTAATTTTTAATGTTTTATTATGTGTATCGATTCATTCCTTGTTTATATAAAATATACATAAAAAACTTAATTACTATGATCACGATCGACGTGGTTTGATTTATACCTTCTCTTTTTTTCTTCTTTTTATCCCAAGGAAGAGAACAAAAATATATCGTATATAAATATCGTATAAATAGATCAGAAATAAAATAGGCGTAGATATAGACAAAAGGTAGAGATGCTCGTTCTCATTGCATATTGGAATGCAATATTGCCATCACAAAGAAGACAGTGCTCTTATATCTTCAATCTAGCCTATTACATAATAAATTCTCCTCCGTTAACGCTTTGGCTATTTTCAGTGATATTTCTGCAAATCCCTTGACTGCAATCCTTCGCTTCCTTGTTGCCCATACTCTCCGTATAGCTTTCTGTGACCAACAACGGTGTCATCTTCGTCACTCGGATTAGGTGGTTGCAACATGGGTGCACTCCGGCCTCTCAAAGACTTTGGTAAGAAATACCGCGCATAACCCAAAACGGTCACAGTGATGTTCAGTGGCAAAAACATTACTTGCATCATGGACCTTGGTAGACTCGCTACTTGGTCATCCTGAAGTCTATACGTGATGATTGAATCGAATTCTCGGAGTTTCTCTTCGAGATAGGCAAACCGCTCGTCCGAATACGTACGAAGACATGCCTCTTTTTTCTCGCATCGACGCATAGCCTTGTTGAGTTGAGTTAGCGTCGGTTCGAACCCATCGCGCACTTGGAGAACTTCGCGTTTTGTGGCAAAGCCTCGTCGTAGTTGCGAAAACTCGTATTCCAAATGCTGGACCCGTCTCTTTAACAATTCTACTTCGGTGCTGGGATAATGTACTTGTTCTTGCAAATGAAGTGTCTTGTTCTTGGCCAGTGTTGCAATGTGCATCAGCGGTCGTATTCCGGCTGCAAAGACAAACAGGTTGATGTTGAAATGCGTAATGTATTTGTCGTAATCCGTGAGCGACATTTTGGCAAAATGGAGAGCGTAGCCGCCGAGAATGGGAGATGCAACGACCAGGGCGAGTGCATTTCTTTCCTGTTTTCGAAGATCTTTTGCGGCGGCGGCGCGTTGTTCTTCAAGTTGCGGGTCAGACGGAGTGTTTGACTCGTTTATTACTCTTCGAGAGCGCGCAGCATAGTAAAGTTCCCAAGGAACTATATGAGGTTAAATGAATTGGGGTGGGAATAAGATGGGTGGGAATACATAAAAGGTTAGTAATCAAATAATAATTAATATGTGATAATGAATTCACATACCACGACTGATGTTGAATTACTATCACTGTACATGCTCGCTTTGGTCGCGCCATTAGCATTTCGCCACTAGCATTTATCACACTCACTATCCCACTATCATTCACCATTCCCACTATCATTCACCACTCTCACTATTATTCACCATTCTCACTATTATTCACTATTCCCACTACCATTCACCGTCCCCACTGAGCATTCACCATCACCACTAGCATTCACCGTCCCCACTAGCATTCACCGTCCCCGCGAGCCTCCCCTTTTCACACTCTATCCAATATACTTGCCTTTTATAATATTGTACAAATAGAAAGCAATCAATAATAACAGCAAAAAATCGCTCCACACGTCCGACTTTCCATAGACCAACGCACCCATTGGCGGGATAACAGCAAATACGATAGGCCAACTATACGCATGAGTCGAAAAAGCCTCTGATGTCGGATCTCGCATTATTTCGGTGGGAGGGCCCGTTGCATAATCACGTTCAGCAGGCGGCGAGGTAGCGGGGGGCGAGCGATAGGATTTGCGTTCTTGACGATGGTTTTGCGATGCATTTCCATTTTGATTGGTAAAGGAAGCCGAGTTTGTGCTAGTGCTATTTAGACCATCGAGCTTGCCCAAACTTGCAATGGTATCGCTATCCTCTCTCTTGCTGCCGCTATTCCTATTACTTAATGCAAACGTGCTGCTTTCTTTGCGTATCCCGTTCAATGCGGGGGCGGACTCGTTACCGTGTGAAAGAGACATCATATTGGTTTCATAGAGGTTTTCCATGCTTGTTGCCTTCTTTGCTTTACGTGATCTTAATTGTTTATCTGTTTCCGGATAAAGCGAAACGGGAGGCCGTTGATGCGGTGAGGTTAAGATCTCTTGTGAAGCCACCACTAGGTCGTCGTAATTCATTTATAATATATATAAGGTAGGAAAGACGTGGTGGGAAAAAAAGGGGGCGGGGGTGTGGTGGTGGTGGTGGTGGTGGTGGTGTGTGAGGTAAGTTGGACAGACAGAGAGGGAACGAGAAGAAAGAGGAGAGAGGGTTTTTCGGGACAGGATATATGAATGGGATAAAATGTTTAAATAATGCGATAAAACGAAAAAACTCGCGAACCCAAAGTCCAAATTGTCAAATGAGGGATGTTCTAAACAATGTATTACGGGAGGGGAGGGAATGTATAGTGCTTTTACAATTATGTTTAATGCTCGCCAGGTTTTATTTTTTTTGTGTGAGAGGGATTGTTAACTCGCTCCAAGTTCGATGAATGATGAAAAAGTTAGGCCTAATTGACAGCAATGTGGGGGGGTTAAATTTGATTTTGGGAAATAGTTGGAATGGATGAGCATGTGATGTCATCTGCATTCGGTAGTATAAAACGAATTCATAATGATAATTACAATACATTTACAATACATGCAATACATACAATAACGCTCACATATCTAACATATCGCAACCATTTATGACAAGTGGGCAAATTACTTATTAATTCGATTACCCAGTCCAGCCCTTTTGCTAGCCCGCGTCTTACGTGTGTCTGAGACTAAACCTTATCCTCCTTGTAAAGCTGTTATTGCTATTCGGTTGATAGTAAAGATGATGTCATTCAGACCCTTACAAAGAAGAGAAGGAAAAGTTGTGGGGTTTCAGGTGTTTATAAACAGTAGATTGTGAGAGAAAAATACTAGAGAGTGGAGAGTGAGAGTGTGTGGGGTGAGGGAAACGGCGTGGCGTATGTATGTATGTACGTGTGTATATATTATTAAAATGGCAAATACAAGAGCGTTATTATTATGTATCGGCAGTGTCGGTATAATGGGTATAATCGGTATATATCCAAACTTTTGATTATCATTTATGAAATACAATTTATACGTTACAACTTTGCCCTAAAATCCAATGCCATCACTTAGATATTACACTTCATTTCTTCTAATTTGGAATAAAGTCACACATAAACAATCGACATAAACGTAAATCAAATGTTACGTTTCATATGACAGCTAAACACACTCATGAACTAGTATGACATGTAACATATATATATGGACATATACAATAACATAAACGAAAAAGAACATGGCACGGATGTAAGCACGGTAAAATTTAGGAGTAGCACATAATCATTTACGCGGAGACTTTTTTGTTTCATTCCATGATGATATCCTATTCCTTTATTTACTCGTGATACTATACATTCAGCCCATAGCAATTAATATGGTTAGTTCTTTTTCACATTGGCATTGAATGTACATCGTAATCGTAATATTAATATAGACACACACACGCACACAACACAACGCAACAACGTAACGACACCACGACACCACGACACCACGACACCACGACACCACAATGCAACAACACACACATATTGCAAAGGAATGCCCTCAATACCAACATTCCACGTGCAGGTTTGTGATCAAAAAGCAAGTTTAATTCTATTCGTGTGAGTGTGCCCTGTATAACCTTGCGCCATATACACATTGTTCATCAGGGAAAGCAAAAAGCGAAAAGGAATAATGAGAGAGGGTATCACTTGTTAGAGTAGAGACACTGCATTATCGACACTGTTTTAGTTAATTCTACAGTTCCCGTGATTCACAGACCATACGTACTTGGCATGGTACGTCAGTTAACTAACTATATTCTATCTTTTGGGCAAGTAACACCCCATCTTCTTAAATGTTTCATGATATCTCTCGCATGTGCAATTGGTAACAACCTTCTCAACGTCAGTGATTTGTATGATAAGCTTCTGCGCATACAATGAAAGTCTTTTTCTGTGTGGTGAACCAACTTTAAGTCAGTACGGCAAATCCCTTTCCCTACCCCCCTCCCCCCTGAGAGTAAACACACCGGGTACCCCTTTTTATCTTTTTTTATCTATTAGCCTTGAACCATAGTTAATATATACTTTGTACTGAAGATCATCAACATTCCTTGTGCTTTTCAAAGTCCCCCCTCTTCAAGAGGTCACATGATTCAAGCATGTTTAAAGCACGGTAACACCAAGTCCAAACGCACAGAAGTTGACACTTAAAAGGCAAGCGATTGTATAGACAGAGTGTACGATATTTTCGAATCGTATTACGAATGCTCAGTAACTATTGATAGTCTAAGACAAAAGATCCAATATCCCGGGATCACTAAAGTATTGAAGGAAAAAAGCATTTGATCGGATTCCCTTATTGGCTTTCATACAAGATCAGCTGAACTATTCGAAGCTGCGCATAAATTGGTTGTAAACTTGCCAACAAACTCATTATTCAGCAGACTTGGATTGAAAGATTAATATTAAGCAGAGTGGAAGGGGGAAAAAGACAATGAAAACGTAATAGTAATGAAATATATGTATATTAAATTGACATGTGTCTTGACAAAGCAAGTGGAAGTTAGAATAAAGCGGCCAATCTTACCTTTTTTGAATGACACACGTTGTTAGTTTGATTACACAAGTGCTATCGCTTTTGTCGGTTAGAGTTTGCCCTTATTATTATACAATGAAGGTTGGCGTGTATCAATTAAGAATCCTGTTTGGAAAATTATGGTTGCCAAAAAGTGGGGTAGTTGCTGACTGATTTATCTATCGGCACAAATTGCAATGTTACCTTGCAGCCTACTCGCAAAGAAAAAGACTGTACATCATATGCTTCGATATGGGCCGTTGCACATTATGTGTTTTCGAAACCCATATCAGATATGGACAGGTTCATTGAGCATTCGATTAAATCTGAACGTTGGGCTGTGAAAATGTTAAAAATACACTTGAACTTTGTGCTAGAAAACACGAGATTTACGCTTACACTATTAAGTGCTTTCTCGCAATTTAGAAAACAATTTATCCTTATTAAAAAAGCATTTTTGTGATTGTTACTGTTAAACTTTATTGTATAGTATGCTTCATATACAGCAGTAACAAGGAATAATGCCTTTTAGAATTGAAATTTTTCACAACTTTTATCTGTTAATCATCTTTTTGCATGTCATTCGGTATGCAATCTTGTCATAATCAATTCGTTTTTTCTATCGGAAAATCCCGAGGAAACAGGTTTTAAAATACGTACACTTTTTTCAAGTTTACAACGAGTTTTGTGTCAGACTTTAGACACGTTGAAAATTTGCGTTCTCTGTGAGACATGGGGTTTTGAGTTACTGTACCGTATGTAAACAAAGCACACGATACATCCGCGAGAAAAAGATTTTAATTCCAATCAATGAAATTTACGCAATCTAACAAATACTCTTCTTTGTAGAGAACAGAACTTGCTTTGTAAAGCCGCATTACGAATTATAAAGTATTACATCTAGCGTAGCAGTTAACCTTCAGTTTGTCGTGTCGTAACAACACAAACACATGCATAATACATTCTTATTGCGTTACCGAACTACGATGATTATAACAATTGCGTGTGATGTGTGAGCATTATTCACAATGCATCGTTTTGGGTTTTGCGTTCATTTGTTGACGAGTAGCAAAGGTACATCCTCTTTTCCGACAACTAGACGTGGCTGATACACATGTAATATGCAGAATCACCAACTGTCTATACGATATTCCCGAATAGCATGAATTCTTTAATGTGCGGAAAGCGAGTTGTAGTGTACTTTCCAAAACACAGAAGTTTTAATGTGCCACTTGTGCGAAACAGTTTTCCTTCGCAGTATACATTGTAGACGAATTGTTTTTGACACGCCTAAAAAAATCTTCTGCTCTTCAACGATGCGTAAAGTTTGTTGAAGGTTGAGTGTTTGTCCACTCAATTCTTTATTTTGATGATGCATTTATGCAAACATACTCTCTCAAAATGGTCTCCATTAACACCTGTGCAAAAGTTGCAACAATTCTAGAAGACTTCTCAGCTCTTGGAATGTCAGCCCTTGCCAAATTTTCAAAAATTAGGAAAGAAGCTTATCTGTGCTTCTTACAATTATTGACGAGATAAGACGTTTGTCTTTCACTTATAATTTGTCATTAGTAGTTATAAAATGTGACTGCGACAAAGGTTGATACAGGGAATCGTTGTTAACCGTCAAAATAACCAATTACTTTGAATACACAAGTGTAATAAAAAAATACGCAAAATCGTTTATTCCATTGTGACTTGCGCAAAAAGAACGGATTGATTTCATTTAATCCTTCGATGTTTACATTTTGTTTGAATATATTGGTAATGTAACAAAAAAAAAATCAAGAACTTCGTAGATCTGAAAACGTGTCACTGCTATCCTTTGTGGCCTATTATTTTGTCAATTGTTTTTGGTATAGGTTTTTCTCAAGAACGACTAAATGAAACGTTTGCTTTCATGGGTTAGCTGATTGTTGAAATTCGACGACTTTTCAGCATCCTGAGAATGCACAAGACAACTGAAACATCAAAGTAACGAAGCAGAGCCTATGATTTCTTTATAATATTTGACGTCACGATTTTTGTTCCGAACGAACGTCTGAAATTAACCGAACCCATTAGGTTGGTGTAAGCCCGTCTTATTTTACTCTGCTACATGTATTTCTTCATACATTGACACTTTCTTTTCTGTCTGGTGGAGAAATGCAAAAAATAGAGCGTACAATATGAATTTCTAACAAAGCCGTCTACCTCGGGTACTGAGAGTAAGAATGATGCTACGCGTACCAAAAATACTAGAGTGACTTACATGAATGATGTGGATGGCTTGCATCACTCTTTTGACCAGTACGAACCTTTTTTTTCTCAATGAGAATTGAAAACGATAATGATACATGGATATTCGTTAGATGTTTGGTCAAAATACTACATACAGTATTACGGATCCATACGTTTTACAGTTATCAAAGTGCAAAATTCCTGGTTACGTCAAAAAGGCAAGTTTGGTATCCATTTGTCATTAGAGGTAAGCCTTTCTGGCCGTAGCAGAATGGTTATTTGTAGTTTAATTATTTATTATTGTTTACTATATTACATTACCCGAACCATGGAAACGAAGGTTCAACCACAGTTTATAGCTTGCGTATAAGTAATTGAATATACTACGTCTCATTTGCTGTAGAATGACTTTTTTAAAGTCAATTGGTTGTATGCATAAACACTCGAGTACGGAAGATACTATTAAAATTTATTGTAAGAGATCAACAGTAATTATAATTATTACTGTTTATACAAATACATCGTCCCGGTTCAATGTCGCGTTACCGAGTCATTGTTAAAACAATGTTTCCTTTTTTCTACAATCCCATCTTATCAATGTCAAAATAAAAACTACCCCTAATTTCTTTAAATAACCAACCGAATTATCCCAGTTTCAGCAAATTTATTCGACAATAAAGATTTCTTACAGAATCCCCAACTTATAAGCCAAGTCTTTTAAAGGTACTTTATTTAAAAAATAAAGAACGTTCCTGAAAATTACACACTTCACAATCTTTGCAACCTAAAATGAGAAAATCAGATAAGAAGAAATTATTGATATGGTACGCATAATAATTAGCAAGCACTAGTTTTAATATACTCTTGTACTATTAATTTAAGTTTCAATAAAGGTTTCGTTCAGCAAGTCTTTAAGTGTATCTAGAGAACATTCTGAGTGTCAGTATGAGGTAAAGAATGCACTCATAATAATAAAGCAGAATTTATCGATAAAGTTTACTTACAATATTTTGTGATAATTTTCTATCGCGAGAGTTGAGGCTTTAAATTGAACAAGACAAAAATAAACTATAATTGATTATTAATTTTTATTTGTAATTGTTATAAAACAATCACTCACATAGTATTCTTTTTGTCAGCATATTTGTTAAGTTTGTTTTCTGCATTTAGCTTAATCTGAATTTGCGTTTATATCTTGTAATAAATGTTTACTTTGTAAATGTAAAAATCATTACTTGAGTTTAAAAAAAAACCAATAATTTATGATGTTGGCATTATAATAATCGGTCTTGTAACACGCTTGTTTCTTCTCCTGTCTGGACAAAACGACGTACCTATATTAATATGGTTTTTTGTGTTTTTGTAAAAATAAGGTTCCGGATAAATTGCATAATTTGAGTAGCAAAATATAATGTACATTTTTTAGCAAATAGCCAGGAAGGGAACGTTTGCACAAGACAGTTTATATGGAAGACTAATATTAAAACCTCTCGACTTTTAGCGAAATAATGGCAGATTATCATTATCATAATCGTTATCATGATTAACAAGCGCAAACTTGAATAATAGTATAGTAATAGTGATATGATAACACACCAACCTGAGCCAGTTTCTAATACCTGGTAGTTTTTAGTCCGGCTGGCTTATGTCAATAGTTTCAGTTACGTCACGATAGCTCATATCAATTTAATAATAAATACTGTAAGCCATGTTTACTTTATTAGCATTATGACAGTGATATCAAAATCATGATTATTTTACTGTAATAAATACTTATTTCTATACCCAAATTGTTCATGGTCAATTAGTTTTACTCCGTTTAACTGTGTTTTAATTTTTAAGTTATTTTGCATTGCTCGTAATTTTTCTTCCGAATATAAACAAACCCAATAAAAATATACGCCTGTCTGTAATACAGTTAAAGTTAGAATAGAGTAAATATAGTTGCATAAAGATAGTTGAATAAGTAAACCATACTTACATAATTGTTACTGATATCAAATTCAAAAATGATGTCATCTTCTGATGAAACATTAACCGCACATGGTAAAATGTATTCAGTCTTGCACGAACGATATCCAATATCCATTTTATATTGTATTTCTTCAGTTGACATTTTTATAGTTGTCTACAAAAACAACGTC
>CAJVPJ010000910.1:0-14650 GCA_910592205.1 Paraglomus occultum | reverse complement strand
AACGCCTATGAGCTTCGTCTTCCCCTGCTGGATAGAGTTCACATGAAATGAGGAGAAGAGCAGGTGGGTATTCATAAGTATCCGGTGGAGAGGTAATTAGGAAGAGAAAAGATGGAAGGGTGGATGCACCGAATAGAAGTGTGGTTGGGCATAGAGAGATTTGTCAAAAAGCCTCTGTCGATTCAATGGTAGACAGCCAAGTTTTTTTTAAATGGAGTGTACACGGTATAAGGTTTGTTTTCCTATTAGATAAATTAATGCGTGAGAAGATTAAAAGCCTTGGACGATGTAACATTTGATACAAGTATCGCGACGTATATGCGAGCAAAATTGATTGTTTAATATTTAAATCACATGTTTTATTGTATATTACCTTGGATACAATTAAGCCTGGAATGGTCACGCATTGATCATGAAAGAATTCAAGCTTGATATTATCGGAAAAAGTGCGGGGTCTACATTCGTGAATTTATAAATAATATTTAATTCAGATCAACCCATATTTGATTTTCCATACCTGTTATTGTTCATAATGGGTAAGGAGAATTGTGCACCCGATTTCTAAAAAATTTATTCGTAGTATTACTTTTGCTGTTGAGTAAAGAAAACGAGACAATCATGATCACTCACATCTGCGCTCATTAATATCTCTGATCATGAATTCATTCTTTCGTAGTCATAAGCACAAACAGCATTCACAGATTAAGAGATTAAGATTAAAATACGGATACTTGTCTATATTGAATATTGTACTAAGAAAAAAAATAACTGTCAACAGTGTAGCGAAGCTCCGCCCCTGGAACTTAACCACGACAAACTGGCAGTGAAGTTCCGCCCCTGGAACTTATTGTTATACCAGTACAGAAGAAAAAGATAAAGAAGAGGGAATATAAAATATGGATAATAATAAAGGATAAGAGATAAGAGAGAGGGTAACATGGTGCTTTTTTTTTTCCTGGGAGAGAGCAACATCCTCTTTTTTTTTTTCGTGGGAGAGGCAACATTCCCTTTTTTTTTTTTCGTGGGAGAGGGCGAAATAGAAGGGGTTTTAATAGTATCCCGAGAGTGTCGCGGTATATTACGGAATAGTGCGGTGAATTTGAGAAATTTCGTTGATGCAGTGTAACGAAAAAACCGCCCAATAAATTCATATTTTAATATCATGTGATATACACCAAATCGTTTGCTAAGAAACACTACCGAGTAGCAAACAGAAAGTATTGGATAGTACTCCCATAACAACAATCCGAAAAGTCATAGAGTATATGGATGAGGCTTAGAAGGAAGGATTGCTGAGTGGGCAGTAAAGAAGTATAAATCACAGCGTCGATTACCAGATAATATTAACGAATTTTTTTTAGTTTCTGTTTCCCGAAAAATTTTTTATAATCGACAAATCTCACGTCACATAGGTTAATGTTGAATCAATTGGAGAACTTCCCGTGCTGTAGAACCGTAGATTAGTGTTACCAAGGAGGAATACGTCATCCTTAGCGCTATCCTAATCCATGATTATCTTTATTAATAGATACTGTCATGTACTAGTACATTCTTAATTGATTATTTACTGTACTAAAACTCAAAAGCAGATGTATTTTCAGTTAAATATTTATGAAGTTACAAGTTTGTGAATTCAATCATTACAAACATTGTGCTCGTTATTCGTGAGACATGGTATTAGTATCATATCAGTATTAATACTATTACTATTATGACACTAGAGTTGACTTGATTCCAAATTGACAAGTTTCAATAAGCCCAAGAGGAAAGTAGTTCATTCAACTATGTACAACAGTTAATAAAAGGACATAAAATCAATTATGTACAACTGCCTCAGAAAGTCAGAAGACAACCTCACTGCAAATAGTAATCGAATGAGATATATAAATGGTTTACCCCGTATACTAATACGTAGATTGCAATCTTGTAACACGTTGAAACTAGCTTTGGCACTCATTTTGAGATTTGGCCCGTTTCGGGATTATCACATTACCCACACCAATAAATTACATTTTGATGACGTCAACACAATACATTCTATGTAATAAAATAGTGACAATCCCAGAACATATATAAATCGAGCGTTACCCCACTCACAGAACAAAATGTTCTTTTCGCATAGCGTATAAAACGTCCGTTCTGCTCACCTTTCGTATAATACATTAATGCATATAATTTAAAACAATATTACACATATATGCATATTCTTTTATTTTTCTTAATGCATGAAGGTCATATTTCCTGACGAATTTGATGAAGAACATGAGAGAGCAGGCCCTTCTTCTGGCTTACGACAATAATATACGCCAAACAATGGTTATTCCAAAAGGGTTTGCAATGCATCTTTAATATGCAAGTGAACTTTTTTTTCATAACGATATTCCGAGCACAAATTGACATCTTCCGAGTACATCAACGAAGGAATTAAGAGAGGAAAAGGGACTTCCCCGCCCCGCCACTGTTGACGATATGATGACTATATTGACGCCCCAACTACAGAAATATTTGGAATATTACGATTTCTCTCAGTATGCTATACAGTGAGAATCTAGGAGCGTAGATGGGAATAGCGGAACGACCTGAACGGCAGGCTTGCGCTCAACGAAACATAATAATACCGATTATTGGAAAACGTCTTGATTGTCTATAGAATATTATAGTATTTCAGTTTGTAAAATCATAAATAAAGTCAACTAAACATGTATTTGACAGAAAATCGATAACTACTTCGATGTGACTGTAGATTACCGTAACCGCTGCATATATGCATTAACTAAATTGTAATCGATCTTCTTTTTGTTGGTAGTATCCCACGAGAATTATCTATATCCTCAGCAGCAACGGTGAACTGGTTTCTGTCAAGCACAACGAAGATAGAACAGGCAATCGCCAACAGTCGTAGTCGAAGAGAAAGCTAGGCTGAGTATCTCAAGATCAGCAACCGGCATTCTTCTCTTGCCCTATTGAAACAAGAGGGGAGCATATTACTATTAAACATCATCAATATGAGAGATAACATGTCATGTTGCATTTAGAGCCTTGTTTCTAGATTGACTCGGGATCTCGAGTTAAACTGCGAGTTGTATCGACAATATTAATAGCCATAACGTTACACGAAAGTGTAAGTAACCAACTTTCTCATGTGCAAGAATGGAATCAACTTCCAAGCTATCAGTACAATTCAGTGAGAATGTTTCGGGTTGTCCGGCAATTGACCAGCTAATTCAATCTTCAAAAACTCTTGACAACGGAGATATATTATCGAGTGGATACCTCGAGTGGATACCTTCCTCGAACTTTACCGAAATAGAACCAATTCAATATCTTACCGGCCTAAAAATCCGTTATGCTACATATAGTGGACGATCCGCAGTGGTGTTCTTATTTCTTGGAACCAGCGACAAATGTAAACACGAATTTATAAATGAAGTTGCAAGGATATATTCACTCCCAACACATAAATATAGAAATATCGGACAGTTTAAACGATGTTCTGTCTTGCTTTCGCTGCGCAACACGTTGGCGATGAAAGGCTTCACTTTTTATGAAGATAACTACTATCTCGTCGCGAATAAAGGATTCCAGCAACTGTTTCTAACATGGGGATTCTGCTCTGCATGCGGAATCCTTAGATGCAGCCCTGTGTGGTGCGTTTGTGGCCATAAGGAATTATCGAACGGGTGGTCTAGTGGCAACAAAAAACTCGATGAGTTTATCAGAGACACACAAAGACAAACCAAGACAGCGAATGATTCTCACTTGGCGTGGCTGCCATTTAATTGGCTCGGTTATAAAGCATCGTTTGAATTCGTAAATGCCAATAAGGACGACCCTCGACGGTATTCAGTGGCGCGTTTTAGGCGCTCGTCTCTTTGCTATTACAACGACTTCATTCCACTTGAAACTTTGGATTTAGCAGATGATTTGTTCTATCATAAGGTAACCGTTCACTTACGTTTGCAAACATATATTGTGAATAATTTGGTCAATAACATTTAATCACTATTAGTTATGTAATGATTACCCAGACATACTCGATACAAAGGTTTGGATCGTCAGTGGATTCACATATCACCCACAGTGGCAAAAATATGCTCTAGTTAGAACTAAATATGGAAATGAGCTATGTCTGTCGTGCTCTTACTATTTACATCCTAGTATAAGT
Source organism: Paraglomus occultum (assembly GCA_910592205.1). NCBI lineage: Eukaryota > Fungi > Glomeromycota > Glomeromycetes > Paraglomerales > Paraglomeraceae > Paraglomus > Paraglomus occultum. Next base: position 10,485 of record CAJVPJ010000910.1, on the reverse strand, counting down.
GCCTTCTGTCTCTGGTGTAAAGAATTGAGATCTCCTGACTGGACCACTGGAAACAAGTCACTAGATTCATTTATAATGACATCTTGGCACAATATGCGACACATATATGATGGTTATCTGCAGTGGGTAGAATATGCCCAGCTAGTAAATATTCAAAAGAGACCATTATTGGGCCATGAATGTTCACATGCTGCAGATTGGTCCAAATCAATAAAAAATGAGAACAAGTTGGTGAAAGTGAAACTCAAAAAGATAACAAATGAGCAGGATACTCAAGTATTTGATTTCCATCAGGTAAATTAATTATATGACCGTTAATAATGTATTGAAATCATGATAATACTAAATATCTTATTTTTGTTCGAGGTAGTTATGTGAAGACTATCCGAACATATTAACTCCGGATAATATATGGATTATTGGTATTACCCGGGAACCATTAAGAAAAGAGTACCATATTGTGTTCTACTATGATATGTATTCGATTTTGGATAATATCGTCCAACTTGCAAGTTCGGACCCTACTACTACACATAGCTTCAAATGGATACAATATGAAAATTTTTATGAAATTAATGAGATTGGATCTGGTGGATACGGAACAGTTTACGTCGCGAAAGCCAGAGCAGTTTTTTTTAATGATAAACGAATCCAAACCGTTGCTTTAAAACGGTTTAAAAAGTTTGAAGCATCATTTGAATCATTTATTGCTGAAGTAAGTAGTTCAGACTATTTGTCTGCTATTATTTGCAATGCAAATTATAACGTCTCCTATCCATTAATCAATTCCGTAGATTAAAAATTGTATCAATTGCGGCCATGATGAATTTCTTCAAATTTATGGTATCACGAAAGAGCCAAAAACCGAGGAATATTTGATCGTAATGCAATACGTGGAAGGTGGCAATCTGTTAACTTACTTGGATCAAAACATCAACAGATTGACGTGGGCAATGAAAGTCGACCTTGTGAAGGCAATTGCATTTAATTTAGAAGTTATCCATAGCACAGGATCAGTACATTGTGACCTTCATGGGGGAAATATACTTTTAGATAACGTCTCTACTTCAACTTTTCCCAACCTTAATTTTGTCTCATACATATGTGACTTTGGACTTTCTCACTCGGTACATTCACCCGAACCAAATTCGATTCAAGGTGTGTTGCCATATATTGCGCCAGAAGTTTTTCATACACACAAATTCACTCAGAAATCGGATATATATGCTTTTGGCATTCTTATGCATCAGATTGCCAGTGGCGAACCACCATTCAGAGACAGTACATTTGATTATGAATTGATATGTGACATTTGTAACGGATTGCGACCAAAAATGCCTGATTCGGCTCCCGAACCATACCGAATGCTCGCCGCGAAATGTTGTGATGCCGATCCGAGCAATCGTCCAGATGCCGAACAACTTAAAGAATATTTGCAGAAACTTATAAGCCAATATGAACAGGACGTCTGGAGTACCATTTATAAGAATGAAGTCTCAAAATCTGTGTCACGCATTGAGAAAGAGACTAAATATTCGAGTCGAATATTGTACACTGCCGATCTAACTGCAGCGAAAAACAGCTGTGATGTTATAGGTATGAAGACAAGAATTTTAGTAACTTTGAATTGAACCGTAAATTTTTAACAGTTATTTGCTTTTATTAGACTCGAAACTAATTGATCTTGTGATACCAAATGAATTTTCAACCCTTCGTAGGTATTTTTGTGTGCATGTATGCAGTATATTTAATTGCTCAATCTGTGAATAGAAACTGATTGTCATACTCTCTGCCTAGATTCAGATGATTGAATTGGAGAAGAGGAAAAAAGTGCTTCAGAGATAAAATGGTCCGCTGAGAGTGCAAGATGATACAAGTGCTGTGTATGCTCTGAACAAATTCGTCGCAATTAGGTTGGGGTGACATTCATTACATAATTTACGCATAAATACTCTTCGGCGTACATATTAAATCATGTGGATCATTATATTCTACTAGAAATTTAAAACCTCTTTCGTAACAAAACGCACGTATTAATATATTAATATAGGTTTTAAGAGGTTGGTCGATGGATAATTCTACGTGGATCGTAAAATGCTTGACATTTCACGTAGCTTCGGTCAGTCAGATTGTCATGACTTATAATTTTTTTGCCGGCATAAGGCAATGCTATCGTCACTCGATATTTTAACTACGAATTAGATTTGTGTCGCCTGCGCGTCACATTATCTCAACAATATGCAAAACGAGTTAAGGAGTTTAGGAATCTGACAAAATGAATTTTTATAACGAGAACCATGAAATGTATATTGGCTTTTTATTACGTAAATTGGGCTCGTATCTTATCATACAATTAGATTACGACAAGTAGACAATGAATATAAAATTTATAATATTCTCAAAACTCTCAAAATAACGTCAAATTCAATTATGGACGCTGCTCTATTCATCGTCGACCATAGCAAGAATGCTCTTCCTCTTGTATACAACGGTAAGGATTCATCTACATCGCGTCCATATCTTCTTACCCGCCCTCTTAAGTGTCTTCGAAACCTTTTAATCTCTTCATAGCTTGGGTTTAGACAAGTCCTTAGGGATAGGTAGACGACTTCAAGAACGTTTTGTAAAGAGATCTCAGGTGACGCCAAATACGGTCAACAGACCATCATAACCTGTACAATGTACAGTAGGTAGGACGTATTTCACATAGGGAGAGCATGAGAATTAAGATCACATTGCCGAAGAAAAGTAAAGCTATTATTGTTAATATCCTTTTCCAGATAGACTCTCCATATAGTCCCACAAATAAATATCCTAACGGAAATAAATTAATTTTCCTTACCTGTCTCAGGAACCTTTACTCACATCCTCGCTCTCGTCAATATATTCACCTAGAGATTCATCTGTTGAGCTTTAATCATTATCTTCCACTTTTACACCATCCTCATCATCTCCCCTCGTCATTTGCATCACCACTGCCACTTTCAATCAACATAGGTCCGGACTTTTTTCAACAAAGTCTGAATCATACATAAAATCATCGTCTGTAAGTCCGAATGTTTCCCCTTACGCGTTTTGAGGTCTATCTTCATTAATCCATTCATTTATCGGCTGTCTGACATGCTCTGTGTCTATCCCAATTCCAGTTGCTTCATTATCTCCGTTCCCATCGTCAGCCGTCCAACCACCATCAACAATCGTGACTTCATGCCCCATATAACGCTTGTATAATCTCCCATGACCGCCTTCAGAATAAAACTTTACGTGTTGTATACAGTTCCATGGGTGTCCAACCAATGTAATCGTCCCACCCAGTTGCGGAAAGCTGAATCTGACCAGTGGTAATGAGAATTAGAAGACTGTTGACGTGAGCGACGTGCGATAAAGGAACTGGGTACACATCGTGCAGAAGCTGTCCATTTTTGTGTTAGGGAGAAGGGAAAGAGGGAAAAAAACAACCTGCTGTAAAGGACGAATACTGTGCACGAAAAAAGTTTTTTTTTTTATGCCAGAATTCGAAAATCTCGACATTCTAAACAGACCGCGACGTATTTCCTTTGCCTCGTGAAACAAAAGATTCTATTTATGGTAAACAGTCATAAGACGCAATCTTTTTTTGGGTAAATATGAAAATCTTTTTGTCAATTTAACCTGGGCGGGAAAACGTAGGTATGTGTGATAAGGAAAGTGATTGGAGGGAAGAGTCGTAATAGGCGAAATTGGCTATTTGGTTTTTAAGGGGGGTTTTCCGTAATAGTAACGAAGGATAATAAATGGTGTTCTAACTATTATTAATAATATAATGGTATTGTTTGTTGGGAATCAATTAGGCCATAATAAAGTTAATATTTTCATCGAATATTGTGTCCATCATTACTCAATGGTGCAACCTCCTCTGCGTCTTTCATCTTCGTTTTGTTATATATGTTCAGTTCTTTAGCGGGATCGACAAGAATACCAGTTGTGAGTTACATCTCGTGCGATGAATTTTCTGCGATGAAGAGGGAGTTTATGTTGTTTTGTTTTGAGGAAATACAATGATTGTCTAAAAATATTCGAGAATAATGACGCATCATCAAATACTTATGTATGAAGTAAATTGCTTCTTCTGACACTGTACGTCGGCATGCCGCCATCATTTTTGTTTGCATCGAATACTTGTAACAAACGTTCTATTAATTCTGAACCGACCGAGTGCATTTTGACACTTGCAACATTTATCTGACCAACATGCTGCAGAATAGGATTTTCCAATGCAAGCAAGTTCATGTCTATGAGAGTGCGCCCCCAACTCGCCCACATCTCGTCGTCTTGTTTTGTGCATCTTCTCTCTATCGAGCCGATAATCTCCTGTTTGAAGTTGTATCGATTATCATCAAGTCGTTAATAATAGTAATTCTTTTGCTGGGCGTTTATCTCCTAATCAAGTTTCCGAAACTGAAGATGTTCTTTTCCATCCCTTTCTCCCCATCGCACGTAAATGACCAATACCCACTTACCCAACAGTCATATGCGCATACATCATGCATATAATGAATCCACAACACCCAACAACATAACTTGTGCATTTTCCGACAAAGTTCCCTTATGAAAAGTCCAGCAATTCGTAGCACAACATAAAATAATTATTTTTTCACTCAAAACTCGCCACAAAACGTCCGCGGAAACATTTTATAGTTTCCTGCACGATTATCAACATTCACTCCCACGCATATCATTGTGTACAGGTTGCATATGCTCTACCCACGAGAAACTATATTCATCCAACGTGTGTCATGCTTCAAGATAGGTAAGATAGGTAGAACAATCTTATAGGTGTCGGTTTCTATATGGTTGGGTTAATTCTTTGTCGTGTTTATTTCTTCCGCACTTATAACATTCCCCAAAACTCTATATTTGAACAAAAGAAAAGAAAAAAATTTTTAGATTGGGGAACATTGGCATCTAAATTTGGTACATTCACGGGATATTGAAAGAACATTTTTAACTTTTTAACACAAAAGTGTAAGAAGTTAGCGAAACAGCATTACACGCGTGACATAGGCATCGCATCGCATACAGCCTCATACAACAAGAACTCGAAGCGCGGCTAGCTTTTCTCTTTGTTTCAGGCTCTTTACTTTGCATACAAATCCCCACCTTCATATTCACCCAAGCCACATTACTTATCCTCTCCATACACTCCATTTTCATAGAATTGCTCAAGAATCTTGTCTACGACATCCTTTTGACATTATATTCCCTTCGCTTCTCGTGTTAGTTGCTCTGACCTCTCTTCATTAACTAACTCCGAATCCCAGCATTTCTCCTTTGTCTACCAAATTTAATTTCGTAATTTGTAGTTTGTATATTACGGGGGGGTTAATAAAAAAAGCGAAACTAAACAATCAAATGGCACCATTATCACCATCCCCGAATATGCAACCTACTACGTCACAGACTTTTGGGTTTACTCTAACTCATACCACGCGGAGGAGCATATCGAACAGACCAGGCATATTAAATACGTCGAGCGTATCAAACATGTCATCTTTGCAGAGTGCACAATCGCTCCCAAGCGCACCAACGGTTTCAACCACTTCTCGCGGATTATCGTATGGGCTTCCATCATCTACGAGAGGATCTGGAATGGTGCCTGTTGCATATGCATCGCATCGGGCATTATCGTCATCACCAGCGTCTACGATATATCCCCGACCTGCACAAGAACAGGCAAACGCACATACACAATTGCATGGTGATGGCCCTCTTGCGATTTCTCAAGCGTATTCTATATTTCCTTTATCCACTTCACCTTCCTCCCAGTCGTCTCATTCGATATCACCCTCATTCTCCCATTCATCCTCAACATCGTCTTCGACACAGCCTTCACTACCACCGTTATCTGTAATACTACCGTCACTACCAACATCAGCTATGTCATCATCACCGACAGCAACAACGCCGACTACACCGACAATACCGACGACATCGACAACATCGACAACATCAACCACGTCAACCACGTCAACCACGTCAACCACATCAACTACGTCAACCACCTCAACGACATCGACAACATCAACCACATCAACCGCATCAACCACGCCAACCACATCAACCACGCCAACCACATCGACAACATCAACCACGCCAACCACATCAACCACATCAACCACATCAACCACACCAACCACACCAACACCAACAGCGCCGACAATACCTCTTCCAACCCGGTGGTCTCGTCGATTATATGCCCATCATAATCGAGTAAGAGCGCAGAGAGAAAGGAATCTGCTCCTTTCAAGGGCCATGAATAATGGTGTGAATGGTGTAGGAATGAGTGGCGGTGGTATATCTGGTAATAACAATGGTAGTGTTTCGAGTAGAACAGAAGGTGAGAATGAGAATAACGATGATATCACGTCCAATGGTGCATCTGGTATGCAACTCTTATGTCTTGTGTTTTGTTATATTTACATGTTTTCCGTTGTTTTTAACTCGTCCGTTATTCTCTTTCACTTTAACCAGATATATACCTCACCGAAGATGATATTCCAAGCATGCATCATCACTTTAGGAGCAAGACCGTGTGTAAACTGAGTTGTAAACATTGCGAAACTGGAGTGTGCGTTCGAGGAATGAAGGTGAGTTTTCGAACAGGTTTATCCCAAAATCGGAGTAGAAGGGATGGACAAGTGGAGGATTATGGTGAATTTGAGTATTGTAATACATGCAAACGAATTTAACTTCATGGTCTCGATTTGTGTTCATCATATTTTACCATAGGCAATGTTATTGGCAGACATACGGATTGAGCTGTATTCGACTGATGTTCCCCCGTTATCGTGAGTGTTGAACATTTCGAGTTAAATGATCTTCAAGGATACAAAAAATACTAGATTTACTGATTTGTATCGTAATTCTACTCTAATAACAGAGTTCAGTTGGTGGGAGATGATTATATGACGCAGAATTGTCATTGTAAGATTAGGGATGTTGCGTGTCTTACATGGTGAGTAGAATTAGTATCTAGTAGACCAAATTCCGGTAGGCATAGAAAACAGACTTGTCGTATGAGAAGGGTAGATACGAATTCAATTTGATGTTCCTAAATTTTTCTGATCGCATTTTTATTTTATTTTTTTGTTAGCGGGAACGTACTTGGTTATCATATAACTCAACCATGTCAGACATGCATGGAAGCTTGCAATAATGGGCATTTTTGGATGTTTCATACAGATGGGGTGAACAGCGAGGAGAGGTTGGATGCAGATGGTAAGGCGCAAGAAAGTATATACTAAGCGGGTCTATGAATTATTATTTAACTTGTGATATATGATATTACTGAACACTTCGTTATTCTACATGTTATCATTAACTCATACATTTTGTAATTTGCTTATTAGGTCAAAGAATTCTACTCTGGGCACATCTTCCACGTGCGGAGAGGGACTCGGAGATTTTACAAATAGACAACGATGACACTGAATTCTGCTATCGATGATTTACGAACAAGGCTAATGTATGCACCAGCAACTTGCTATAGAATGCCACTACTATACATTGCATTTACTACCCTTGTTGTAGTATCTAATTATATCATTCACAAGAGGAATATTATGTGATTGATCGAGTAAAATTGGGTCAACGGCAGGCTAGTGATGGGGTATGCAGATTCTGAATCGAATTGTAATTAGACTTACGGGCAATTCTAATGGTTAGTTGAGCAAAGTAATAGAGACAAGTTGTGGTGATGACAACTGCCTTGTCGGGCTGTGTATTAGGATGATTGTAGCTATGAACCATTAAAAACAAACATTCGGGTTTTATTCACATAGTTTCTATGAAACAGTCATATAGACTTTGTAACAAACACACATTTCTAGAAATCACACTTGCAGTTTTCTATTTATTTATTCTTTGTCAATTTTGTTCACAGTAATCTAAATTGTAAGCTCATCGAGCTCATCATTCCAAGTTGTCTCTTCCGTTGGCTCCTGGTTCACTACTATTTATTTCTTTTAGCGACTAGCAAATAAAACTTTATATTACTGTAATTGAGAATGGTTGTTACAGTGTGTTGCAAAAGTTTTTGGAAAATTATACGCGTACGAGGGAGGACTCGACTTTTTTTTACTCGAATAATGGATGCTAACTTTTATGTGGACATCTTAACAAAACATCCGCCAGAGATCAATAGAATGCTTGGTAACGATTGGAGGTTTCAACAGGACAATGACCCCAAACATACAAGTCGTATTGCCATGTCATTCTTAAAGGAAAACGTGCCCGAAGTTATGGACTGGCCATCCAACAGTCCAGACTTAAACCCTATCGAAAATCTCTGGCATATTGTTAAGACCAACGTAGAAAGAAGAATGCCTAAAAGTCGAGCACAATTGGAAGAGTTTATGGTAGAGGAGTGGAATAGAATATTATAATTAATTTAGTAGAATCTATGAGAGACAGATGTCGCTTGGTGATTGAGAGAAATGGCGAACGTATTCCATATTAAATTTAATATAATAAATGTGTAGGTTGTAACATTTCAAATGAGGTATTAGACATGTAAATTGGTGCGGTGGTTATGAAGTTATTAGGAATAATTCTATTCCAAGAACTTTTGCAACAAACTGTATTTGGGCACTTTTTGCCAGTCAATCTTCTGCGAAGTAAATTGTTAATTACATAGTAGAAAAGGGGGGATTACTAATAGCCATGGTAATATCATTGTCGTTATACAATAGAGTAGCGGAAATTGAAATAGCAGAATAATGTTATTACGATTGGCTGTATTGACATGCTTGGATATGTAACAATAATAGCTAAGCCAACATAACCACGAATTCTCTCGCACGTCGCTCATATTAAAATAACGCGTTTGTGATATCAAATTATCACGTAATCGCTATGAGAGTATGGATGTTTGTTGCACTCCTTGATTGAACTTTCAAATGGACTATGTTGTATGTATTAATTATACATTAAGCGCGGAAATCTTCCATAAGGCTTGGTGAGTGTTACTTGAATACGCCAAGGGATACAATATGTGAGCATTAACACTAATGCTCCCGAAAAAAAAGTTGATTCTTTTACAGACCAACAAGTTTTGTGTAGAATTGAACAACAACTTTTGATAAAACAAGCAAGTTTCGAAGATATGCAATTAACAAATTTCTACAGCACAACGTTGGAAACATTCACTGTTAGTGCTACGCGTTGTTTATACATTCAGTATACCACACATGTCGCGATTAAGAAGATACATGCCATTATGATATAATAGTTGACTTGTGTGTTCTAAAATGTTACACTGATACTAGTTATTTTCCTTTTCGGAGACAATGAGTGTATTTGTCAGTTGTTGCAAGCTCACGCTCCTTACTTATACGCAATTACTTATATACTGTATGTAATAAATCTTTATAGGAACGGCAAAGTCGGATGCTCTTTTAAATAATGGAATATTTTAATTCTTTCATTGACCGTCAACTATAGTTTAGTCACTTTAAATTAAATAATGTAAACGCGTATTATATTTTTAACCCTTTTCAGAATACAAACGTATACGTACAAATATTTGAAATATATAATTATTATACCTGATCGTGATCTCCGATAAGTATTCCGCCATTACTTTACGGGCGGTTTTAATTTGGCAATAACATTAGTCCATTATGTGGCTTCTCCTTTCAGTCTTTGCTCATACTCTCAATTCGTCTAAGGCGAAGAAACTCTAACCGGGTTTGCAAGGAAATGCCCGAACACTCACAAATCTCTTTTTATTACACAATTGGAGGAATTTTATCAGTTATATCAAATATGTACTGCAAATACAAACAATAATGTTACAAACTGAGCTATTACTATAATAAGGGATCTCAACAGTTGAATAGTAGGGGTTACGGCACTCGGCAGAGACTAAGCAGAGAATTAGCGAAGCACTTAAGGGCGCGAACAATCCTAAATAACGTTTATTCTCACAAAAAACCTGCACAACATTACGCCATTGTCGAAGATTAGGAAGAATACAGATCTTGTCACTGAAACCGATTCGATAACAGCACAAGCGCAAAAGTAAACCTACCCTGATCGAATGGCCATAGGGTTTACAGTATAGTTGCGCTGAAAATATTCTATTACTATACCTTAGATTACACGAGTTTCTCCCGACGAAGGAGTCGGTTGTACACAACGTCATAGTTGTGCAATCTTAGCGTTTTGTGACAGTGCTTAGTTAATCTAATGTCGGCGCAAGTAAGTGTTGTGATTGGATGATGGTCTTGGGTCAATACTCTCTTTCTAATGGAGCAAAAAATTACCTCATGGTGTCGTTTAAATATGTCGCGTGATATACACTACCCTACCATAAATCACCGGATTTTTTGTCACGTGTTTGAAAATAGATATGAAATTTTTGTAGCGACGTTGACAATTTTCAAACTTATTAACCATCGATACAAATTCTCCATGATAAACTACTGCTTTTATTGTTGCATACAT
>CAJVPJ010000909.1:0-14681 GCA_910592205.1 Paraglomus occultum | reverse complement strand
GAAAAAATAGATTTTTCATATGTTTTACTATGTGATCGACAAAAATTACGTAGACTTTTGTCCAGTGAGTGTATATCGTTTTCTGTTTTGACGTTCAGGATACACACTATCCACCGAATACATTCTATTCTCGTTTCAAAATATCTAATTGTTGATTAAGTTTTTCGTCATTCCATCCAACAAAGTTAGCCCCCAACGCAAACTGGCCCTGATAAGAAGCTTCCGGTATCCTCCGGACTTATTGTTTGAGGCGTTTTGGGAAAAGTGATCTTTGATTATTGGGCGTTTTACAAACAATTGGGATGGTGCCATAGAGGGGGCTAGAGGAAATAAAACAAAAAGTTCTTGAGAAAATGGGATAATGGACAAGAAGAAGCATATATTCCCATATATTTGACATCGCCTCTTCACTTTGGTAGGACTATTTGTCACTGTCACACAAAAGTATCGAGAACATCTTCATTTGGTTTTTCTAACCACTATTGGGGACTCGACGCCTTGTTTCTCTATTTTTACGTCCAATAACTACTGTGAATAAACAACCATGCCTTCATTTGGTTTTCTAATTGCTTATTAGGATTTTCTGGTGCGCCAAGACTCGATAAACTATAAATCTCCTGACTTTTTATCTTCCATACTATTAGTCAACCAATTATGCATGGTACACAAAGATTATTATTAGTATTTTTTTTTTGCCATGAGAAAGAAGCTTTTCATCTGTATCATCTTTTTGACTTAACATCTCCTGTTCGTTGTTGTTGTTTACTTGTTTGTGCCTTCTTTTTACAGTTAACAGCCACTGGAAGAGCTCATTCGCATAAGCATATCTAAATCTTTTCAGATTGAGATCGCCCAGCGAACGAATATGCATGAGCAGTGATTAGTACTAATTCGAAATGCATAACAGTCGTATTTGAGTAGTAGTCGTTTAAGCTTTCGGTGTGGATTTGGGTTTTTTGAATGTTGCGTTACGTTCCAATCAAGTGCACTTTTACCCCGCGAGTAATATTTCTGTGTTCATATGACTTCTTAATATGGTAATAAATAAGTGATAATAAGGGTGACTGTTGAGATTGTATGGCATAAAATAGAATGCAGAGCATTAGTAAATCTTAGCAATTTAGAATTTTATACCGGCGCATGTACTCCTGCTTCCAGTAGAGTATGATTAAGAGTCTGGAACGGCCCGTATATAAATTCATAAGTATATGTGTTATTGATCGCATGTATAATTTCATTTGTTTGCTGTATAGCAAGACTTTATGTACAAGTCCGTGATTGTGAGAATGTTTATACGCGCGCCCAATAAATAATTTGCAGGCAATAACATGAGGATAAATTATGTACCCAATACTATTATACAAACGTTAAAATGTAAATATCATAAACACTACGATTCAATCACTGCAGATATTTGCATATCTACAATACGAGACAATACACGTTATTTACACGTATCTGATTTGGCTGACTAATAATATATTAATATTATCATAATGAAAAATGTTGTAGTATGAGTTTACCCTCAGAGATAACGTTGTTAGCATTAGTAAACTCTTGTACGATTGTAGCAGAACGTCGTTGAGTGGCAATGCACTTCCATGTTGCCAATGAAAGTGCTGTAGTACGAGTTTACGCTTAGAGATAATGTTGTTAGCATTAGCAAATTCTTGTACCAAACGTCGTTGAGTAGCAATGCACTTCCATGTTGTTTTCTTTTTTCTAAACAAAACGTAGAATTCGGATAATGTTTATCATAATGTTGAAAACATTTGGTTTATTTATAAACATGCAATTACGTCTCCTACGCAAAATATCGACCTAGCACATAAATTGTTCGATAAGTACTACCATTGTCTCGTCAACAAGAAGAAAGATGAGGTGGAATAAAACCGTACGTTTAATTGAGCCACACATTTAGTCATTAACTTGCAAAAATCTATTATCCAAAAAATGGCTCGTAATGTAATATACGCGAATAACCGAGACACGACACTTGCTTGTTCGGTCTGATTTTGGTGGGAAGTTGGCTATGCAAGTCTTTAAAGACTCGACAGAAATTTTATCCATTAAAATTTTTTGAAACACATACGGCTTGGGAAACGCCGCCCTACTCTCCCATTCCCCGCAAGACTAAATTAATAGACTATATTAATAATCTACAATTAATATTAATTACGCTAATCAGTATATTTATTAATAATTGATTTGTACACTGATTTGTTTGCGCAATTGATTATGATCCGGAGACTGATCGCTCTCCTGAGGGGTGATGGACCAAATAATTGCTGGAAACATAAAGGAGTTAAAAACTATTCAAAATGCAGATACTCTTATGTATTCGGTTCTAAAAAAAGTTTTACAATCTTATTTCCGTATGCTAAAATGGGTTTGTGATAACTGCTGAAAGGGTAGTCTAGAACCATAAAGACCCGGAATTATTCCAAAAGCAACACTGAACTTTAGCCTTGAATAATGTTGTATGAAGACATTTTTAGACTTATTAAAAATGTCCCCATTTAAATTTATTATTTATTACATAATATAAAAAAACGAGAATTTAAAATTTATCAAGTAATACGACAGAAAATACAAAGGAGAACGTGATGCCACGGTACATTTCAGGGGATTAAGATTGTTGAATATTAATATTATAATGTTTATTTTATTTATCTTATTTTTATTGTGTATATTATAAAAATAATAAGAATCTAACAGTATCCATTTTTTAATTACGAGCACTAAGTTTAGATGGTAAAAGTTTGAGCTCTGAATATATCAAGTGGCTTACAGTTAAAAAATAAATCATCTCTCGCAGAGAAACAAAATAAAAAATGTCCAGTCGTCCTTGTGTTTATCGGGCAATTTTATCACAAACAGTATTTGCGCGAGTAAACTTCCGAGGATTTAAAATTCTGCCTTTGCTCTGTCAGTAATTACCATCAACAACGAGGCATAATAATTCTGAAAAACGGGTACTCAACTGTTGAACAAAATATTCATATCTCCCGACGCAGTAACAATTGCAATTAGATACACCCTTTCGATAATTTCAGCTTTACTTTGATGTTATTGTCTCATTAATATGCGTCCGTCATAGATCAAGACGAGGAATTCTCCTCTCGCTGCTTATTCCTTCGACAGCGGAATCTAAGCGAGATAAACCGTACGTGATAATAAAGTATATGAATGAAGAAATTCTTGGCATCCCGAAGGTCTTAATTCTGGTTCACCTTTATTAGAAAGAACTGATAAAGACTTTCTCGCTGCCCAAAGACTAATCACGCTTTAGTTCTGCTTTGGTACACCTTTGCGCGACGTACAAGTCGTTGTCTAATCAATGTTTGAAATTCTCAACTTTAAATAGGTAAGCAATTACTTCTCCAATGCTAATTATCAACTCTTGTATTAATCGCACGCTCAGAACACACCATAAATGCATTTCATACATCGAAACGTAGAAACATACATATGTCATGGGAAAAGAAATATTAGAATGAGTTAACCTACGGCATACCTTCTTCTTTTAACATGTATTAGACATCGTCGTAACAGTTTATCCGGTCACATGATATTTAGCGAAATTAAGATCCGATGCAAAGAAAAAAGCAAACAAAAATTCCTTAGGACAGTGATTGTTCATACGCAGTGAACAAAGTGCCTTGTTTGATTAATCATAATGTAACTGCGAGACTATCGGACTTTAATTACACAGTAGGGTGTGAAAGCATTCCGCCATTCATAGTTTTTACAAATAAATTGGAAATAGTCTCAACCTTGAGATTTTTAAACAAAAGTTGTAGCTTCTACTTTACTACTCACAAGCAGCAAGTCAATTATTTGCCCTCGAGTAAATCGATTGTTCCGTAGATAATTGTTTTCGATTTATAGGACGACTACAAAAAATGGTAAAGCTGTTTCTAACCAATGTACACAAAAAACCAAAATAGTTATAAGATAACCATGTCTATAAACATAAAGAAACTAGAAAATTAGTTAGATAGTAATATGTATATTATAGAAAAAATAAAAAATTTATTTTAATAATATTTTATGGCCTTGATTAATAGGAGACATGGGAAAAATTTTTTGTAATATAGTAAAAAAATAATAATATCAACAGAGTTAGGGCAGTTGAATTTGAAGTTTCTAATTTACTTAAAAATAGTAACATTTCTGACCAATTTGAATTTTAAATCTTCTAATCTTTTTAATCTTGTAAACTTATGACACTGAATCATAATACTCTAGCTATTACTATTACTATGGCAAAAAACTTGCGCAAAATTGTCTATAGATTAAAATATTCGATTTGTTGTAGCTAGCTCAGCCACGACAGCAAAGAAAAGGCGGTTTATTCATTTTTTGTGGTAGCTGTATATAATTTCGTAAAATATGATGGCATTTGGTAATAATAAACTAACCAAATCATGTTTAGTAAATTGCAAAATTACACTATAATAAAAGTTTGTAAATTTGTTTATTATTACAAATATGGTAAGTAATTTGTCTTTACCGCGGTTAGATTACTAGTTGAAACAGACAAAAAGTCGGGGTGAGGAAAAGACTCTCAACTCAAAAATATCATCTTTAAAGTCTACACCACTTTAACAGAAGATAATCGTGAGCCCACAAATTAATTAATACGTCCAGATAAAGCTTGTATATTTTTGAATAACAGGGGTGTGCTTACAAAAAACTCGTTATGTTTCGTAATATAATATTGAATTAAAATTTTGTAATAATAATACAAAATGGAACCACCTACGTGGGTGGTTTGAAAAGTTTTGCGTGTGGCTCTCTAACTCGAGATTGTAACAGTTTAACTAAAAATTGGAGTAATCATAAAGTGGGCATACTTTCATGTAGCCAATGAAAAAAAAGTAGAGGAAAATTCATTATCTCGTTGTCGAGAAACCTTTTTTTTATAAAGAATAGTAAAACAACTGGAAAAAAATGAGCCATAAAAACTAACGACACTTTATTTTTGCTTCTTAGAAAAATAGCAGAAATGTGACTCAAATCTACGATAAGTTGGTGAATATAGAAAGGAAACAAATATTGTCTACCAGCGCAATTAGACGTTGGATTGTTACATTCAAACACGAATAAGAAAATATTAGAGACAAAGGCTCGTTCTGGCCGTCTTCGCGAAGCAGTGACGTCAGAAAAAATTGCCAAAATCGAGAATTTTGTCAGCAATAACCCGCACATTTCTATTAACATTTTAGCCAACCAAACCAGTAATTCTCCTGAAAAAATCTCTCTCATTTTGCATAGTGAGCTGTGCCTCCAGAAGAAGGGACGAACAACTGTTCGTGACGTACCATAATGCTGCGTCACATAAGGCAACGAGTATCTTCACACCGAACGAGTGAAACTTATTCTCTATTGCCATACAGCCGAGACCGTATTTTTTGTAATTTCTTCTTCTTCCCACGAATAAAGAAACAACTGAAGGGAAAAACATTTGATAAGGGCAAGGGTTGATCAGGCAGTTGCTAAAACCATCCCAAAAGCCGACTATGAGAAGTCTTTCTAGAGTTGACAGAATCGTCTGCAATGTTTCATGGACATTAATGGAGAGTACTTTGAGGGAACAAAATAGTCGTATTGATACTTATTATGAAATTTCTGGAAATAAAAATCTACGCGCAAAACTTTTCAAACCCCTCACGTACATTCTTCATGTGTAATTTTCCATACACAAGTAAACTTGTTACTTATTTCGAGCCAAGAGTGAATTTAAAGTATTTTATTGAATTAAATATATGTGTATTCTTTTATACGAATTACTACGTGACAACCGGGATACTTGTGGAGACGTTACGCGTTTAATTTTTTTTTCTTACGTCGTACAGTAATTGTCTCGGCAATAATTTCCCGAATATCTTACTGCGCATTGTACGCTTAATACACGTTTGTTTTGTTGACTGTAAATAAAACTACATATCGGGTCTTGAACAAAAGGCGTTTCATTGTCATTGTCATTGTCATTGTCATTGTCATTGTCATCATTATTATCCTAACCGTTTCATTTTAATTTCTTGTTACCGGGTCTTCGGTCGCGATGCTAATAGAAATTATGTATTAGCGTTAGCTGATACCTTGCTAATTGCTCGGAAAATGGTTAAATCCCAAAGGTTGACTCCTCCGATTGTTGAGTCGACAAGCACTAAAAACAGTTTACGAGCGAGCCGTAGCAGGCTGAGCAACAGGGACGCATGCTTGCAGACTTTTTTGAATATTCTCAGTGTATTGGATATTTCCTTGTTTATAAATGTCTCTTGGAACTCTGGTACCTTAATTCTGTTGGTCAACATGGGACTAAACTCCTATCGTGCTTTTTTTTTCTTGTTGCGTATCGCGAACAAGATGTGAGATGCGTCGTAAATTTATCAACAAACTTTTTGACCTCGTCATGCGGATTACTTCTCACGTTATCTGCCTATGAATATCAACAAAAAATAACTTGATTCTATTTGATTCTCTCCCATTTTGAACACAACAAAAAATGCGGTTTATCTGTGCTGTGACAACACGTATTAAATTGGATGATCAAAATTTTAAATTGTGTTCTTTAGTCTGTTTCGAGTCTTACGGGATATCGCATTAAGATTGTATATTTCATGAGTCTTTTAATTTTCGACCCTTTCAACAGGGTGATCTCAACAAAGTTGTTTATTTGTGTTTAAATTTGAGTTTGAACACAGACAAACTATTTTGGAAATCTATCAACATCGTTTCTAATATGCATAATAATAACTGTCATGTCGGTCAGGCTGATCCAACCGCTTCCAGTCCAACATTGCAAGCATCATCTCATCTTTTAGTATTTTTTTTTATTATTTATGAAAAAAAAAAGGTATCTTTCAGATTACATCAACAACCATCTATTATCATAACAAACTAATACATACGATTAGTACTATCTCTAATTAAAAATATTTGTTAGCTCCTTTATTCACGCCGTTACCAATGCCATTGCTCTTGCCGTTGTGATTGCTCACAAACTTAACATTAACAGCTGTCTTGGCATCAGCTTTACCGTGTTTGATGCCCCTTCCGTAAGTTCTAAACGCAAATTGCAAGAACAGGTAAAGCAACGGACCGACATAAGCTAAGGTTACGACCGCACTAAACCTTTCTCCAGCATTCATACAACCAGGTATGATGAAATACGTAAACGAAAGCGTACTTCCAACTGTGAATTGCAAAATCTGAGCTGTTGTCAAGTATTGCTTCCCAGGTGGAGAGAATCCAACTGAGGTGAGCGCGTAGTAAAAGTACATGATTGTGTGAATAAACGAGTTGAATACAACAAAAATCCAAAGCGCAGGTGCTGCAAATTTTGTAGTTATCCACATTGTGATTATGGCACCAGCGTGGTGATATGACTGAAGGAAAGAAGAGCGACGACCCTTCATGAGGATTATGATTGTATCGATGATCTCGTAGTCTGAAGCAAAACAAATAAAATAAACATTGGTTATCACAAGCGCTCATATCAAACAACAAAAGCACGTTTTATGTACTCTGCTACTCACATTTTGAAAGGTAGAACAAGTATGCCCAGTAACCAATTGATTCATTCCAGCAAACCTTTCCATGATCGCAGAGTGCCTCATTCCAGCTTTCGGCCGTTCTATGTCGCTTGGCAAGCGCACTAAAGACATTATAAAACGTAATCCCGGAATACAAACATAAGATTGCATTGTGTACGAACACGAACGCAGTCATTCGTTTTCCACTTTTCTTGCTTGTATGTGTCGTGTCTAGTCCCTTTGATTTGGCTACCACACGTGAAACAGCGGATGATTTTGGATTGAGAACGAGGATAGAGAGAATATATGCAACAGCAACAGAGAGAGGAAATCGCCAATCCATCAGAATAGGATAGAGATGAGGGAAAGGTATGCCTTGCGGCGGAGGTGGAGGGTCGAGAGACTCGAGGAAAGCATCGATTCGAGATTGAAGCGACATGATTGACCCTGTGTATTGGATGTTTCCCGCCTGAAAGACGAAGTATTCTCCTGCGATCCTTTTTTTTCACTATCGAAAGCGACGACGTTTATATAATAATGCTATAATAAATACACATGTATATTTGAGTTAGTACTTATAGGGGATTTCATCTTTTTTTTCTGCCCCAACAAACGACATTTGTTGGGGCAGGCAGAATAATGTCGAAAGGCTAAAGAGTTGGATGTGCAGTGTAAAATTCTATATATGCCATTATCTCATTTGAAATCCACGTGCTAATATAAGCTAATATAACGTCACACTAACAACTTTTTGCAGCATGGGCCTTTGGTAAAAGTTGTTTCGTCTTTTGAACGGTTTACCATCAAGCTTTAACGGGCAACGGTAATAGCTATAACAATGTCTCATTTGGAAATAAGAAACCCATACTATGCGTATCAAATTCGGTAAATTTCACATGTGAGATAACCCTGCTAATCATAAATAATATGCATAACCTAAACAAATAAGTCGAAAATACCGCAGACTGTGTTTAATTATAGATTTTTTATGCGATTGACCCTCTTCTTGGCTGTAACGAAAAACATTACAGTAACCAGCTTTTAACTGCTACAGCTGTTTACAGTATACTGTATATGCCAATTGGATTGATACCGGCCCACTAAGTTTGTTTGTCCACTTACGTAAGGAGTCTATCCCGCATGTGCTTATTTTCACAATACATCTCGCGAGTAGCAATTAAAATGCCCTGAAACAAACATGTTTCAACTGTACAAATCGAGAACTGGAACTGCCCATGCTTTGTTCGGTCAATGCGCCGTTTTACGGAATTGCAAAACAAGAAGCTGTTAAAAATGTCGATATCCAATTTTATTATAGAAATTACAGTACATATTAATACTAGTACATCAATATTAAAACCAACATGTATATTATTATTATTATTACAATTCAACTCGTTCAAACCGGTCGACTCACTCTATTTATCATTCTTTAATATTTTTATACTAATAAACAATGCATTCGCGTCTACTATAGTTTTGCCATCGACGGTTTCCATCTTGCCCTCAACAAATCCTTTTCGTCCCTCAACCTTAGTAACCGTACATTTGACCACAACAAACTGATCAGATACACACGGTTGACGGTAGTTAATGTGTAAGTAAGCTGTAGCAGCATTTTTATCTGGAAGATTGGGAATTGTCTAACAATAATTTAATGGCAGATTAATCAGGGTGAGATAATTTGGAATAGAGCAAGCAATTTACACTGGTCAACTTACTGTAAAAGCGAGACATTCATCCATTACTGTTGCTAGCATGCCACCTAAATATAAAACAGTTTCAATCTTCCAGATCGTCTGTTATATAGCAACCGTTCCTTATAATCAATGTCGGCTTACCATGTATAATGCCTTGATGCCCGCACAAGTTTTTTCCCAAGTGATAAATTGCAACAACTTCTTCACCCGCTTCATTACCAAATCCCTCTTTCCTTCTAAATACCAGAGGTTCGATCGCCACTTTACCATTCCCTGATAACGATCCGGCGGTAAGATGACTTTTCTTTGCCTCATCACTAAACATAGAATATCCCCGGTTAAGTTCCACATAGGATGGATCTGAGCGGAGAGTTTGAACAATTTGGAGAGACTGGAGTGCTGACTCTACCTGAGAAGTCAGTTTCGAAGACTGTTTTCTATTCACAATATTTGTTACTAACGATAGTGTCGCCGCCAAGGTGATAAATGTTAATGGCTTTGGAAGAATATGGTTAAGAGAAGCGAGAGAATGCTGAGCATTAGACATTGTGAAATTTTAGACAGAATCGGGTTCGACCCTCCACTCCCTATGTTTATTTATACTTATTTCCCACCGCACTATTATTATCCGTTTGCCGAAATCAACGTATCACACATCAAACATCTCATCATGAAAATTTCCCGACTGGTCCGATAATATAAATCACCCGGGGATGAATCACATGTCAATTCTTGCCGGAAAATCTTTTTATACTGGGCAAAGTAGAGGTAACAGACGACCCGTGATGCGACATTACATGTCACTTACTTATAATAGCAAAAGTAATCAAAGTATAAAGATAACTTCATCTAATGTAAGTGATTCACGATGGTAGCACGATATTGAAATGTTATAGCACATGGTCGTAAAAAGATCGCCGTTGTAGTTTGGTCAAAATGTACATTTATCATAATGTCATCTTGCGAACAGTGTACTGAATGGGCGTGTAATGTTTTTTTATGCTAAACTTTTCAACTCCAACTATGAAATCGACAATAAACGTGCGTGACAGTAGTAAATTTCTCAATACAGCAAAAAAGAATACTTAGATTGATAAAATCATAGAGTAAATTACACGACACTTTATGATACACCTTCGTTTATAGACAATTCACAATGAATGCAAGCAGCTCTTTGACACTACTCTTTCAGAAAACGTCTCTTATTCATATGCTTGAATGCACAAGTATAATGCCACTCGGCTAATTTCGCCCTTTCCTAATCCAGACGAGAGTCTCAACAGAAACAATGGTGTTAGGCAGTCTTTTGAAGATCATCCGAATGAGAACTCCTTTTCTTGAATATATAAAAGGTCACATTCGATCATCCTCCAAAAGTAACTTGTTACGATTGTCCTTTCTTATCAGACTATAGCTCCAGCTATGTTCGAGAAATCGAATAACTTTATAACACGTACCCTGCCCATACTTTCATTTAGTTGCTTGGCATATGCTTGTTGATATTCTTTGTTCGTAGAAGTTCTCGCATACGCCAGGTAACGCAATATTCTACTTTGCGCCAATAAAATGCCATTTATCACATGAGGATCGACAACCTGAATGCTAACTGAAATTTACGCGTTTTTCCTTTTGATACCAAAAAAAAAACCATGTTCTCTCTAGAAGACTGCATAGAACGTCCACTGGATATAGCTCAGCTCATTTTTGGTATTCGAAATCCACAACATCATTGAGAAATAACGCTGACGTACAGAGTCATATACTGATATCTTGCTTTATGGAATACGCGTTACAGAACAGAACTGGAATCCGAATCGAGAAAACTGTGAAAACCAGTTTGGGATTCCCGAGTATTTCCAAAGTGCTTTTCAGCATGAAAATGATATTTACAAAGTACGTACACTTGCGTAATGATAAAAACGAACACATGACACAGTTAACAAGCAAGGAACTAGTGTATTGCACAAGATTTTAACAGTTGCTCTCTTTTCCATCTTCTCTACTCCCGCGGAAAAAACTACATCACGATTATCCCACAGATACCCTCTCTAAATGATATTCCCGTTGACCAAATTCAGTCCAATACTCTCGTTCGCTTTAGAGGAATGATACAAAATACTTTTCTCGCCGTTGAATTATATGCTCCTGTACATGAATCGCTCGACCGGAATGGTGATCAGGTGTTGGTGGAGATCTATCTATCCGTTATTGCCCCCACGTATATTTGAAATACAAGTCGCAATGAGAGTCAAGTGTGTTAATTGATAATTTTGTAATTTACGTTTGTTAGACTTGGAAATTGCATCGGTACCAGGATTACAACGATGAAGTAAGCTTTCTTGCCCAAATGGTAGAATCGGAGCGGAGGTTAAGAAATGTGTATAACACTATGAAGACAATGCCATATTTTGCAGTCAACTGGTTACACCCTTTGTCTTTAATAGATACCTCTGGCTTAACGCAGATCTGCTATGTTATAGGAACAGGGACTAGGTCCAAATCTGGAACAACAAAACAGCCATTTTGACGAGAAATGCTCTTTTTACGTTACATCCGTACCCGGCGAAACAGAATGGGCGAGGAAGATATCCTTTTCTATTGAAGAAATAGTTACTATTATGTGCTTTCTTGATTATCGTTATTCTTAGCGTGTCTAGTACGGTTTCAGATCTGAATATCACCAAGGCACACAAGATCCCATAGAAGGTGAGTAGGATGTCGTCATTGCTTTATTGTTTGGATTTACTCAATTCGTCCAATTGCTGTAGGATTGACATGGCAAACAGCTTCTTTGTCTATCAACAATACTGACATTGACAAAAGAAAGAAGCGTATCGATTCAAAATATCCATTTCCCAATGAGAAGCATATCGGTGTTGTTGTCAAGGTCAGTCGAGACAAACACATGATGTATTAATTGATTTTTTGCCGATAAACCCGGTCGACCCTCACTACATAACCACATACAGATTTACGAAAAAGATGCGTCAATAAAAGTTACCGACGTGGTAGAATTCGTCGGAGTACTAGAAGAACACAGGTGTTAGCTTAGCATTGCTCATTTGTTTTCGTATCACTCTATTCTTTTGCTCACATCTCACCTTTCATACAGAACATCTCCAAATGCCGATGCTGACGGAGATGGCTTTGTCGACCCGCTAGCATTGCTCTCTGTGCCATGCATCCATTCAATATTTTTCCGCAAGATCCATCCAAGTGGAAATCCATTGTTGCATAATCCTAGTAGTAAGTATCAATCAAATTAGCATATGATTTGTGCTTGACGAAAACCAATTAATCTTTCATTAGTTGAACGAATTGTCAGGGAAAACGCGCGCGAAATACGAAGAGAATTAATTCGATATATTGCCAGTGTATTCTATGGCGATGAGTTGGTTGCCGAATTTCTATTACTCCAGTTGTTATCTAGAGTGTAAGTAGCAGCCTATCTAAATTTGGTGATACCACCTATATCGAGAGTTTCTCATTGTGAAATATAATCTAATAACACGTGTATCTAATTGAACAGTCATTCTCGAAGGAGTGGTTTGATACTTGGAAAATTTGCTTTAAACATAACCAACATTAGCTCATCGGCGACGAATTCACCGACGTCATCGCACACTGTGCTCTCCTCAAACTCTTCCTCATCTACTCCAGTCGTTCTAACCCACAAACCATACTTCTCCTCAACCGTTTCCGCATTGCTTTCTTCCCTCCTCCCTCGTTACCATGATCTTCCTTTGACTTTGGAAATATTAAATAACGTCTTCATGTATCCTCGAAATCTCGATGCTGATGATGGCTTTTTGGAGAGTGGTGTCTTGCAAGTATCTGAAGGAACACGGTTGTTGATTGATGAGACCGTGTTACAGGAAGGAAAACTTGGCGAAAGTGGTAAGCGTGGAGAGGGTCGGTAAAGAAATCAGAGGCAACTTTGTGGGAAAAGGCAGATTTTGTAACAAGATGGAATGTTCATGTAAATGGACATCTAAAACGTTGGATATGATAATTGAAGTCATTATTGACATTGTTTTTGAACTATTGCTTTAGGTGTGCGCAATATCCAGGCGATTGAAGAAATTTTAACTCAGCAAAAGTTAGGCTATGCCTTTCCGTTTCATACTTTTCAATACGAAACAGACATTGGAGTTATAATTTTGTCGAATGCCAGGTCATTACTTCCCGTGAGTATTCAGTGTCTATTATATATACTCTGTGATTACGTTCACGTCGCTGACATACTGACATTTGACTATCAAGTGCGATTGTACTATTCCTTTGTCTCCCACAGATCAATCTCAGTCTTACCAGCCGAATGAAAAATTAATTAATGATTTTAGATCGTACTTGAGCGCATTACGATATGCCGATTACACTATACCAGAGGATGTTTCACTGGTGAGTTATAATGACACATTCTGTATAAGATACGAATTTGGTTAGAATGAAGAACATATAAATCAAACTACTCACTTTACTATCGTATCAATAACAGTACATCCAAAATCATTATGTGAATCAACGCCGAGAAGCAGCAAAGTCGGGAAATGCATTGATGACTCAAGATGATTTGAATTTCCGAATGACCTTAGCAAGGTGACATTTAAAAATCAAAGATAATAAATTGCGTCATGTATACGTTTTTGTGCTAATGGAATTCTATGCTGTTTTATAGATTGGTCACCCTGAGCTTTAACGAAACAATGCTGACAACAGAATTATGGGACTACACGCAATCGCTGGATGACTCTCGACAAGGGCGAATAAATCAATTTCAATAAAGATAGTTGAAGCGCGAATTCGGATTATTACGGTGAACCCTTTCTAATATCAACCTCATGGGGCCGGCCAATTTCGTTGGTACATGGGTCAAAAAAAAAGAGATTAAATTTCGTATTTGCTGTGTCATGATCAAGGGATCAAATTACATGATTGATAGCTTATTTGAAAGCTGAAAACCAACAGATTTATTAATTGCAATTAATAGCGCCCATGCTGGAATACTCCTCCACTCCTCCATCATAAATTGCTCCGGTTCACTGATACTTTTGGGCTTTCGTTTCTTTACATCACTTTCACAATAGCGTATAAGTTTTCAATAAAGTTTAAGTCAGGACTATTGCAAGACGACTAGTATGCTTGGGGCCATTGTCTTGCAAAAACCCCATTCACCCACCCCAAGCATTGGTCTATTTCTGGGAAATATTGCTGGCATCGATGGTTTGTCGAAATTAGTGACAAATACAATTTTCGGTTTTTTTTTTTTTTGAACATATTTAAATAATGACGTCACACTAATTAATTAACATATCTCGAGTTAAGTAATATCGATATGAGCGAGCAATCAGGAAATTACAGTACACAGTGAAACTCGATAAGTCGGACACGACGGGCTGGGCATGGCTGTCCGACTTATCGAGAAATCCGAGTTATC
>CAJVPJ010000908.1:0-14711 GCA_910592205.1 Paraglomus occultum | reverse complement strand
TTGAATACTCAGTGTAACATTTGGATATGGGCCGGCCCAAGTTGAAATTTTGAAATGGGCCAAATTTTGATTTGGTCCAGAATATATATAAACCCGACCAATCGTATAAACTATTGAGTAAATGAGCAATCAATAAAATAAACTTGTTATCTATAATCGTATTAATTGTTAAGCCATGATCATTTAACAAAATAAATGCAAGATTTAAGTCGTCTTATAATGAATGCTATCTCAGAGGTATCTACAAAATGGTCTATACAAAAAAATGGAGTGTACGCAAAATTAAAGTAATAGGTCGAAATTACTTTTCATAGATTATACTTGATAAAAGTACAAATAATAAATAACGTGCATGTAATTATTATGTATAACCTGCCTGTTCGCTGAACCGATATGCTTAGGGTGATATCTGCCAATGCGTACTCATATGTTTCTATAACAAGAAGGTTAGTCCTGCCCTTTACCGAAAAGCCATCCATGCAGACATTTTAAGCCGCCCATTTATTATTGCTAAGTCATTGCTATTAACATTCTTCAATTATTAAACCATTGTCTTCGATACTTCTATTTTCGTTATTTGATGATGGGCAATGCAATAGACTAATATAAAACGACGACCATTTTCTTTGTAAACCAATCAGATTCTTCCTTCCTCTCCTAACAGCAGCTTCCCTCAAACTCGCAGGTTCATTTATTTTAGGTTTCACCACTAGACGAAAGAAGGTTATCGTCTGGCCATCAAGTCTTGGCATTAATGTGCGACAATATAAACAGGTTTTGAGGGCAGTTGCTAATTATAATCCTCATATCTTGCAGAATAACGGCATGTTGCGTGATTTATATAAATGATCTGCATAATATCAATATACTAAATAAACAACAACAAAGATGTGGTCTCATTCGACTCCGGCTATTATGTAAAAAATTTTCCTCCGCCTTTCTTCTATTTGTCTAAAACATAACTTTAACTCTTATTCCAAGTCCGGGTTAAGATTAGTCAAATGACTGCAAATAACAGCGAAGGAATCGTACGTTTCATCTTTTTCTGAAATCTGGAATACTTTTGCCTATTGTTGAAATGGAAGAAAATGCCAAACCTAAGCATGTATCCAGTAATAAGAACTTGATATTAGATATCTTATTGGATAACGAGTCTTAATAGCTGACAAATATAAATCTGATATACTATCCAAAAGATATGAGAAATCACAATTAATACGTGTAAAAAAGAAAACAAACAAACAAATAAAAACTAACTTTAGATAACATGCAGACTAAACTTTTGTGTGTTTGAGGTAGGTTACTTTTAGCAGAAGGAAGAAACTAACGTCAAATAGTTTAACGCCTTTACTTTTAAACAATTATTTATGCGCTAACACCCATAACGGTTAGTTTTACCATTTTCTTTAAAATCAAAAGTCGACAAGCAGTTTTCAGAGTATGCATGCAACGATAAGTAGACTCGTAAGAATAAGCCATATAAACATATAGCAACCAGCAAAAATTGTATCGTGTTATTCACATACTAAGGTCATGGCACAAATTCGTAATACGTGGGTGGCTAAAAATATTCTTTATTTCGATAATTCCGAATGCAATTATTAAAAAACTAATTTGCTTCTCAAAGTAATCTTCATTAACATCTATACAATGTTGCAAACAGTTCTGTCAACTCTAAGGCTTATCATAGTCAGCTTTTGGGATAATATCGACGATTGACTGACGAATTTCAACACGACTGAAACTTTCTCCTTTAGTTTTTTCACGAGTCGAAGAAATTAAAAAAAAAACAATCTAGACTATACGAAAAATTGAAGAATGTTTACCCGTTACTTTTGGAGACGTTCAGTCATGATTGCTAATTAACCTGGTGCAGCATTGTTCGAAAGTACTTATGATGACGACAGCATACGATTTGCATAAAACGGAGGCTTAAAATTTATTATTTTAATTCTCTTCCGAATTTACTCTTTTTACTCATGGAAATACCTATTTCTACGGTAATTAAAATAAGCATTAGTCTATATAAATAGTCGACTTTAATAAAATTTCTGACGCCCGCTGTTTTGCAATGACTCCCAGAACAAAATTGCTTTTATCACTATTCCTTGAATGCAACAAGTTCAGCTTTAATCGTACGAAGAGATAATTCTTTTTACCTTGACCAACTTGTTACAAACTATTTGTAACGAAACAAAAATGTATTACTATCATCATATGTAGCTTTTTGTCTAGGATATTAGACTTTCAAAAATAATCTTTCGAATGTTCGACGTAAAGTTTTGTGACTTCTTTTTTGCTCATTCCCCAAAACGTTTGCAGAACGATTGACTAACTTTATTTTGCATACCAGCTAATTATTAACCCTTAGCGAGAAAACTTTTCAGATCGCGCGCAACAAGAGGTACAGTGTGTAACAAAAAACTGTATATTTTTATTTTGTCATTTCTCCTCTGCGAGTTAGCCAATTTATAAAAATCAAGTCATTTAAAAGATAAAAACATACCAAATTTATTTGATTATAATTATTATAATAAAGAATTTGTTTCCCATTTCTCTCAATAACAATGTCGTCTCATTAAATTAACATGCTTTCCGAGTTCTAGTCCACTCCTCCGTCATAAATTTCTCCAGCTCACCAAGATTTTTGGCATACACCTCTCTACACAATTTTTCAAAGGTCTTCTACCGGATTTAAATCGGGAATATTCGATGGCCAGTCCATAACCGCCGGCATGTTTTCTTTCAGAAACTCCGTAGCAAGACGACTCGTGTGTTTTGGATCATTGTCTTGCTGGGGTCTCCATTTACCTCCTATCATTCTATTTACTTCCGGCATGTGCTTCTGGAGGATTTTTACATAAATTTGACATCCATTATCCTCAAACAAACTTGTGTTTTTGACTACGCAAATCCGCTCCCATGCAAAGACTTTTGTGTATGGGACGAATTGACCGTACTCTAACGTTCGATGGTGTTCCGGTAAAGCTAAAACGCGGTATCAGAAAATAACGTCTTTTTCCAATTTTTATTAAGGTGTTGACGTGCCCATTCAACACGAACTTTGTTTATGAGCTTTGGTTAACATATGAGTTTGTTTAGTCAATGCTTTCGAGTACCTATAAGTGGTCAAGTGCCTCAAAATTGTCATGACACGTCAACACCTGTATTCGATACTTTTCGAGCTAAGGTCCGTGCGGAAATTGAGTCATCTCTCCGTATTAATTATCAGATTATTTTCGAGGTGTTTCAGTTATTTTCCTGGGCCGACCATTTCCTTACACGTGATCCACTGTCCCTTCTTCTTTTATTTGTTTATGTTATTATAATTAGTAGAAAGTAGAATGTCTGTTCGGCAATAAATTTCTTGACTATTTATTCCACAAATGTAATATGCATTAACGTTACGTCTCTTGCTTAAAAGTGGGCACTGTATTTGTACAGAAAACAAAAGTTTAGGGTTGTAAGCAACGTTCTGATAATCATGTTTATTTTCCATTTACATTTTAATCTCTCAAATTGGACAAAAAACAAACGCGTGAGACACGTTTATGTCGCATAAAAAAATTTCAGTTTTTTGTTAGACACAGTATTTTATGATTGTCTCCCCAGTTTTACCATTGCATTGCTGTTTTCCCTATAAATTCATAAAACATACATAATAGTTAATATAAAATTATTTGTCAATTAAATTTTTTAATAATTATATCTATTCTGGATTGTAACTGCCAAGCTGAATATAATAGAGTTGACTAAGTCAGTAGTCTCATCACTAAGAATCGACATCACAGAGCCATATTGTTGCGTGAGGGAAAATTGCCAACATTTAAATAAAAATAATAACGTTAACAGAGATAGTACTAATAAAAGACCAGAACAAATTATTTTATAATTGGACAAGAAATTAACATAAATATAAAATAATACAAATTTTCCATAAAAAGCTTTCATGGCTAAATTGCTTGGAATATTCAAGACCTGCGCTTGGTTAAATTAAGACTTTTATAGAATAATACAGTAACAAGAGTTTGATAAAAATTGTAACATATTATTCGACATTATCAACAATGTCTACTATAACTTAAACTATTTTCTTTGATCGTAAGTATTATATTTTTTAAATGATGTGTTAATGGGCAAAAAATGATATAATTATTTAGTAATCAAATTTTCTAAAACAAACATGTTAGAATTTACATTGCAAGCTGAATATCAATTCGAATAAATGGCGAGTGTTTGACTACGCGTATTGTCCAAATACTTACAATTGCCTTAGAGGTAAATTTATTATTGAGGACAAACCAGCCATTATGCTTTAAATAAAACATAAGGCAATTTTACAACCAGCTGGTTCTATGCTCTCAGAATGTATACTAAAGCCAGAAAGCAAACTGCTTTAACAAACTTGTCAAGTTTAGCATTTAATGTCTCGGGCGTTACTTTAATGTATACCGTGTGCTGCAACAAAGTGTTGATATAAGAATAAAATAGTGTTAATGATTAAAGTATTAAACAACAATAACTTTCTTAAGCAATACATACAATAGTTGCTCTATCGTAACATAAGTTAAACGAGTTAGAAGTTATATTAATTCTCTCTCTCAGCGCTGGTATCCTCAATTTGTTACGATAGTAAATGGTACATGCATTCTTGCGGTAAAAAAAAGGAGGCGTAGTTTAACAATGACCAGGTATGAAATTGACAATATGTTCACTTTTCGGAACGCAAAGCTTTATTGTTGATTGGGTTCATCATAGTCGGTATTCAAGGTTATTCTACACTGAATTTAACATACACACGAAGACTTGTTATCGAATGATCGGACAATAGCCAAAACGATAAAATTTAATTATTTTTGACTATTCTGTAAGACGGATATGTTAACAAATATTATAAAGTAAAAAGAATAACAATTCGTACAATTTTCTTTCCATTCTGAAATGTACAATGGAACAACCAATAACAGCATTTCATACAACAATAAGATATTTTAGTATCTGTCTCTGACGCTATAAATAGATATTATTGACGGTAAACATGGCGGTGCGGTAGGTAGTGCAATCTATTATTATGGTGATGTTTTGGTATCACAAATTGATGTCCATATAAATGTTGGACCCCTTCCTTTTCGCCCCCAACGTTCCATAAAGATGACTATGATTTCGTATTGTATAATACTACTACTTATTGTAAATATTATAAATTATACAAATGAACGTTTTATTTTTGGTGCCTCGGCATCAGTAACAAATATAATATATGTCGGTGACGGAGGCCCATATTTTACTCCTTCCTTAACGTTTACTTTGCCTGGAAACACAGTAGAGTGGATATGGAGTCAATATACAACAGTGGCGGGAACGTACGAAGTAGTGCAGACTACTGCACACAATGACTGTACCCCTCTTGTGGGAGGGTGTAAGTATGAGGGGGAGAGAGAGGAAGTGATGAGAAGTAAAGAATCGATCAGTGTACGAGGAGAATGAATCGAGCACGGTGTGCGGGTTGATCGGATGTAACCATTGACGATTTGATAACTCAGTTTCCTGCTCAACTTTTTGCGTTATTGCAGTTCAATCTAATTCAATGACAACGGGCGGACAGGGAAATAACCGATTTAGCATAACAATCAGTCAGCAATCTGGAGAGGTGAGCTTCCTCTAGAGATTTGATGTTGCATCGTTCACATTCATAGCTCGCCCATACAAACGTCTTTTCGTCTTGTGTCCGTGTGCTCACTTTTCATCTGTTTTATTCTAGATATATTATGCATGTAATTTAAACAATCACTGCGCAAATAGTAGTATGCAAGGTGTAATAAGAATTCTTGTTTCTCCCATTACCACTTCGTCCGGGCCAACCAGCAACTCAGTTAGCGATTCATCTGGTAGCGGATTCGGATGGGATCAACTACGAAAGTTTTTGCCAATCTTAATCCCAGCGTTGCTGTTGGTCATTATCTGTATTTCTCTTGCATGCCGTAGACATCATAAAAAGAATGATGCGACAAGAACTGCGAGTGCTGAGTATCTGGCTGGCGACGTCAGGGAACGTGATGTAAACGAACATAGGCGTTATGGAAGATCACTAAGAATGTCGAGCTTATGATTTCTTTGCTTAGAGGGGTATCAACGTCATGCACATTCAATAACATTACTAGAACAGTCACTTTAGAAATTAATAATTGTATAATACTTTCGTTGTAAATGCTAGTGTGATACATATCGATTGTCATTTCATTTTTGGAAATTGTGACACGGGCTCGGAGTTATCTTGGCATAGGGCGCACGCATGTATTAGCTATTTTTAAATCTGGTATCAATATTTCTATTATTGACATAGCGACACTTGTATATTAATATTAAACACACGCAGATCGATCCATGTCAGTCAATTGTTAGTCGAGAGTATAGCTGTGAATTGTATTATGCAGATGTTAGTGTTATGCTTAATTTGAACGAAACCTTAGTTACACTCGACGTTCGTTTGTCGTTTGTGCCCGTGGAATTATTGTAATTTATATTTTGTTTAAACGGATCACGAAGTTCTTAGCCAGATATGTTTAAGGCTGGTTATGGCCTGATCACTCTGCATTAGTTGCAAATCTCCTGGAGATTTGCAACCGTTTGCGCTAACTCTTAAAGGATCACAATAGTTTTTGCTTCAACATTGACCAAGCCTTGTTATTTCTTTATACCACTAAAATGCCTTGCACAAGAGCTTATTCTGATTCTAGAAAACGGGAACAAGTCTCAAAATGCAAGGTCGGGACTCGTAAGAGAGGTGTGGCATTAGTGTAGGTTCTTTATTTCTCAAGTAAAGCAGATCATCATGAGCGCAACAGTTTAACTTTTTTTTCAGTGTAAAAAGCAGCTTAGTAATTGCACTCAGGTCAGTACTTAGACTGTTTCGGTACAAATTTGTGCTAGAATTGAGATTCAATGGCAAAATCGCGTTATATCACCTGTATTGCATAGTTTACTTGGATCCGGGCGGGCATTGTTTATAAAGTCTCGTGATATCATTTACCAAGCCGATCGACTGATCCTCCGAAATAAAAATTTTTGTGGCACTGTAGTGGCGATGTATTTTTGACCGCTTCGTGTTCAATTTCGATTTTATGATAAAATCTTCCTCCGCAGTCGTAAGTCTCATGATTAATATTAATTTTAGATCAATGGTACAAGCGCACAAACGAAGATAATTTTAGAACAAAAAAAATAGCGTTACCGATTTTCTGCGACGTCTCTGAAAATATATACAAGTAGCTCATATCGATATCCCATCATCAAGCATGCTTGATTGTTAGCATGTTTGCTAATTAATATTTTTCGAATATTATCCACGAATTCCTTATAATGAATAAACAATTTCCTTTGAAATCGAGCTCCTTTATTCTTTTATTTCTCTCGTCGTTAAATATTTACACGGATTTAATGTCAAACGGCTTATTAAGCTGTCGGTTAATATATAAACACCCTAAATAAATTGCCAACCGCAAGCTGTAAAAAAAAAAGTTCTAGACGCTTAATGTTAACCTTACTTTTAATTAAACAAATTATAATTCCGTATATATTACTTGTCACGGATGCACTCTTTAGTTGTAATTGAAATTGTAAAACCTAGATAAATTGTTTGTTTAAATAATGTCTGGGAATAATACCAAATTGAGTGCCTGTCTTTAAAATATGCCCTACAATTTTTAGTGGCTAATGTGTAGATAGCATAATAAAAGTCTTAGAAAATACACCATAAAATTAAGTATCACTTTTGCCAAAAGCTTCAGGGCAATACGACTGGCTTTTTTGCAAATCGAGCTCTTAGCATAATTATTAATCATGTGTCTTTGTGATCGAATGGGTTTTCGTTGTTATAATAATGATTGCATTATTTTTAGAATCACGTGATTGGAGAAACGGATTACTTTATATTCGGTAAGCGGGATTCATAATAAATTAAAATAATTCTTCGCTATCGTCTTTAGTGTAAATTTATCGACAATGCTTTGATAGACATTATTATCCACATTATTCTAAAATTAAACTACATTAATAGTCCGTGTAAATTAGACAATTACAAACTAAATAATTTGTTCGATAAGTATTACTAATGTAGTATTAAAGTATATTCTGTAAATATAATGGAGACATCTAAAGTCTATTCTTGCGGAGACGCAGCGCGGCGTAAAATCCAACGCGAAATATTATCATCAATCCAAGCAAAGCGACCTGCCAAAAGACGAAAGAAAGGGAAAACGAATATAAATCAGTAAGATAAATCTATTAAATCATTACATATTGTGCTTCTAATCACAATTATTCTGCATCGATACATAATTCTGTTCACATGCTTCCTTGCACAAATGTATGTATACTCACCGCCCATAACCACGGCTTTATTTCAGTATACCCAAACGAATCCAACACATCCTGGCCATTAAATGTGCACGACTTGCCACTTGTGTCTCCATAGAAACACGAACACCTGCTGGTAGATTCATCCTTGTCACACTTGAAAGTCAGCCCAACAAAATCATTTTTAATGATGGCTTCAAACGCATATTTCTGATAATCAATATAGTGGGCCCATTTCCATCCACGTGGAATGGAGTCTCTTCTGACGAAATATCCCTGGACTACCATAAAAAACCCATTGAGGAATGCAACGATGGCCAATGCAACGACAAATATCGGGATGACTGCAGCCACGAAAACAACCATCGACTCGGCAACCATCAACGCAAGATACAAATACGCTAGGAATGACATACAATGTCCGAATCCCGAGTGCAAGCCAATCATCGGGTACGCAACAGCGGTGAATGTCAAAGCAATGATAAACACAAACGGGATTGACACGACGAAATTGGCTAAAGCATATGATCCGACCGAGTAGAATCCGTCGGCTCTCTCACGGCGGAATACCACACGCTCTTCGAGGAATCCAGGAATACCAGCAACGCTCATAAACACAAGGAACGCAACCGAAAAGAAATGGGCCGAGAACCTATCTTGAATATTTTTCTGCTCGAATGCCACTTGCCACCATACTGTGCCCATCAACAGCGCCAAACAGACATACATTGCTACGCGAATCCAGTATAAAAGAATATTACGGTAAGCGTTTGTGAATGAGCGTTTGGTGATAAAATAAGTCTGGACGAAGAACCCTCTGGCATATCGATTGTACCCTTGTGTTGTTTTGGATGTCACTAGTTTGTCACTTGCTACATCTTCTTTGTCAATTGGTAAGCATAACTCGTCAATTTCTTTATCAACCGATCGCTTGACCGAAGATTCTTCGTATTTCTCAATCAACGTTTGAATATGTGCCTCTCCGACTTCTTTGTCTTGCATAAAATCAACGTTGATTTTTGATAAATAGAAATCAGCTGGATTCGCATGTTCGGGACACTCATAGCCTTGGTCTTTGAAATAATCTAATGCCCCATCACGGGATCCGTGGTATATAGTTCCTCCACGGGAAATCAAATACAATTTATCAAACAAGGCAAACACCTCTGAGCTCGGTTGATGGATACTGGCGATAACGGTCAATTTATGCATCTTTGCTGTGGTTATAATGGCATTCATTACACTATATGCAGCAGCCGAGTCTAAACCGGTTGTGGGCTCATCAAGAAAGATTATCTTGGGAAGGGTGACAAATTGCGAGGCAATAGCGGTACGTCGTTTTTCGCCACCGGAGACACCGCGGATGATTATGTTTCCAACCTTGTGATCAGCTACACGTTCAAGTCCAAATTCTTTGATGATTGCAGTGACTTTTTGATGACGCTCTTGCGGCGAAACTGTCGATGGGAAGCAAAGGTCTGCGGCAAATCGGATATTCTCGCGAACAGTTAGAGAACCTATAGTGACGGGAGGTAAGCAAAAAAGTCGAATGGAATGTCCGGTAGAATGATTGATAAATGTGAGCTCGGTTCATTTCTTCCCGACAATCACTTCCAGGATAGTTTACTTTCCGACAACCATTTCCCCGACAATTGTTTCCCGAAAAATAGCCCCTGTAGCTCAGTCGGTTAGAGCGCTGTGTATTTCGCCACCAATCTATTAATGTGAAATTTGCCCGCCAGACTTATTTCTACCTAGATCAGCTGCTGACAAAACATAACTCTTAAAATAATTGTCGGGGGTAAATGATTGTTGGGCTCCCCATAAACGTATCTACCCGATGCAAAGTCTAACTCACCCATTAAAGCATCATCCTGCATAACATACGTCGATACAAACTTTACGTTCTCTCCGCTTTTTCCATTCAAGTAAACCGTCCCGGTAACATGTTTGGGATCCTTTCTACCGGCCAGAACGTCCAACAGAGTGCTTTTGCCTGCTCCGGAAGGACCCATAACTGCAAAAAAAATAATACAAATGAATATAAGCTATGCAATTGTTAAAAAACAAGTCTGATTATAGCCGTTCTCTGGTCTACTTACTCGCCATAATTTCTCCAGGGTTGACAATACCGCAACAGTTTTCGATAATATTTTCCGGTTTCTTGGTCTTTTTATTCGTGATAGTATATGTCAGCTTTGTCCATGATATTGATAGCGACTCCTCAGCTTGAAGCGTAGCAGAGTTTTCTTTGTGAGTGGATGATACGGCTATAGTATGAAAAGGGTTTATGAATTGATACGAACATCATCTCCTTAATTAACTAGAATTGACCTTAATTCAATTACCGTGCTCTTCTAAAACTTTGATATGAACTTCTTTACGTTCAGTAATAGTTTCACTGACTATACGTTCGCCTTCGGCATCTTGTTTTGTGCTTATTGATTCCATCTCATCCGATGCTTAATGAACCTTGTTTGATGATAATCACAAAGATATCGTGAGCGTATTTTGTATATTGATCAGTCGTCGTAATGCCGTTTTGGAAAAAAAAGAGACTACATTTTTTATAAGATGCTGAATGCATAGCCATTCCTGTTGCACGTTGTTACGTCCCTTTGTACATTACCAATCTAAGAGTGAACCCATTATTATTATCCACAGTCGTTATCAAAGCCGCATAATCGACGTGATCACCAAACTAGTGTTACTGTTATTGCATAATAATAAAGTAAACAAATCAAAGTCTCATTTAAATTTCCATATCCGTATCATACGAGTCTGAATCCCTAATTACTAAACGTCGTTAGCTTGCGGCGAAGCAACGACCAATTGGCCTGGAGTATTAAGTCGGTTCGTACACAACTTGTTATTGTCAGTATTATGCGAAGTGAGGTTGTGTAATCGCGCACCAGTAATTATGAAATCCATCCTCCCTTATTTTATAGTATCACAGCATGTCCGACAATGTTTGGGCAACTCAAAGAATTTGATTGGGATGACGCGGACAGCAAAACAGCGCTTATCGGATTACTCATTAACGGGACGGGGCGATATATTGGTAGAACCTCTTTCAATTCTTAGAATACTTCTCAAGCAAATACAAACATAAGGACAGTAAAACGACAATGGTTTTAAATGGTCGACAAGTTATACCCGTGCAACCAAACAGACAACACTTTGCAAAGAACAATGTCTTAAAAATGCGGTTGTTTGCAATTTCCATTTACAGGGTATTTCAAATTTTTATTCAATTGGCAAGCTTTAGGTGAGTGGAAAACATTTCATTGTTTGTCTTTCTTGGTTACTGAAAAACCCGTTTTTTTTTTAACGTTAAAACAATCAAATCCTTTGTTGTATGCTTTTGTGATTTCTAAAATTAAATTTCAATATTTCGGAAAAATATTTATGCATTATGAACTTTGACAATGTTTTATTGAAATGCAGTCATTAGTATTTTTGACACTATTGCAATATGCAGGCAATCGAAGATTGTGAGTTTACCCATATTAATTAGAGAAGAACCAGTTTATTTATTTTATTATTTTTGGTAAAACTTTTTGATTGGTGAAACTGCTTTGCCAAGACCGGTTCAAATTAGAGAACAGCGATTGCTATAATACGATGCGAGCGATGTAATATAATTTCGTATAATAAGATAATGCCTTTTTTTTTGAGACCTTTAATCTTTGAATTTCAAATCAGGTGGGATTATTCAAAGTTATTAACAGCTTTAGCGGTCCACGTAGCTGTGCTGAATAAAGGGCCCACCAAATCAAAGTTATTATTGTGATGTCTGAGTCTGGGATCTGGTCGTTCAGGACTGAGACAAATTACCAATTGAGATGCAACATTACTGCGTAGTAAGCTATATATTTACTTTCCATATATACAGTTGACACTGTCTATGCTGAACCTATTTATACCGAACCCAAAATTGCCAGAACCAACTTTTTATAATTAATAACTCTGGGTATAACGAATTTTATTACCAAATCTGTTTATAACTGTTGTGTCTGAGTTCAGACCTGTCTCAGTTCAGAACCCAGACACAAGACACTCAGTCCAGAACTCAGTTATCTCAGTCCAGAACCGAGACAGGTCCCCAACTGAGGTACAACATAACGGATCCGAATTGTGTGAGACAAATAGCGGCTTTAGGGTATCAAAGACAATTTTTGTTTCTAGAACCCTCATACAAATCTTACCAAATTAGCATTTGCTCTACCATCGTGTAATAATAACGATAACCGACTAAAACTGTTTTAGAGTTAAAAGATGTTTCAGTCAATATAAAAATAGTAAAGCTTGAATTTGAAACAATACATTGTGGCGTGCAATTTAATGTGTTAGTAATTTAGTATAAAACGCTACTATTTTGAAGGATAATTGTTGAATAAATGAGCAAATCGCTCAAGGTTTACTACAATAATATAATCACGTGATATACCTGGTAATACGAACTCTGGTTATAGTGAACAAAAACTCTTCAGCCGGGCAGTTCGGTATAAACAGTGTCAACTGTACAAGCAAACTCTCATGACTTTAGTGTACTACATAAAATGAGGCTTTTACGAGACGGGAAGAAATATTTCCGCCGCCATTGTCTTATAAAAATATTAAACATTTTGTGTAACTTTGTGTGCAATTGTTGTAAACGTACAACGTTACGGTTATAAAGAATGCTGCATGCACACAATGACCATGCAATAGAATACACTGAGAGAAATTTCCCACAATTTTTTCCATCATCATCACATTAAGAATGGAATCAATTAGTACAAAACACGATGACGAGAGTGAGCGCGCATTCAACGAAACCACTACTGAAAATATGGAAAAAGTTTATATTAATATAGTTGAAGATCACGGTAAACAAATGATGTCCAGTTCACATGCGTGAGAAATCGATGATTTATAAAATCCCTTCCATATCTTATACTAATACAACCAGAAAAGCAAGCATTTATAGACGAATATGGCGATAGATATGGTTACAATGGAAGAATTGACCAGATTAGAGAAGAGGAGTATCCGCATTTAAAAAGTAAGAATTTAATTTTAAGGTTGTTTTTTTTTTTACTTTGTAAATACCTTAATTAAGCAAATACAAACGACATTTAATTATATTACATATCCTCTCACCGTAAAAAGATGGTGTCTATCTAGACCATGCGGGAACGACAACATACTCTCAAAGCACTCTCGACAACCTCAAAGCCGACCTTACCGCTAACCTCTATGGCAACCCACACAGCAAGTCGCCAAGTTCCATGTTAACAACAAAAAAGGTCGAGGCTGTTCGCAATCAAATTCTTAACTATTTTGATGCTACTCCTGGGGACTATCAAGTAGTGTTCACTCAAAATGCAACCGCTGCAATAAAACTAGTTGGAGAACTCTTCCCATGGCAGAGTGAAAGAAGCTGGTTTAAGTATTCGAGAGAAAACCATACGAGCGTTATTGGCTTGAGAAAACTTGCTAAGAAAGGTGGTGCCGATATCAGCGTGCTTACCGAAGCGGAAATCGAGACCTTTATTGAGGTTGGCGGCAATAAGTGTCAGTCCAAACCACAAGATGGTGACGAAGTTGTCTATAATCTATTTGCATATCCTGGTCAATGTAACTTTTCAGGAATGAAATTTCCGATAAACTGGACAAAACGTATCAAAGAAAGTCATGATACAGAAACGTCAAAAGTATTAGTTTTGTTAGACGCAGCATCATATGTCACGTCATCGCAACTGTCTTTGAAAGACACAAAATCATCACCTGATTTCGTAGATATAAGTTTTTACAAACTATTTGGATATCCGACTGGACTTGGTGCTTTACTGATAAAAACTGAACTTACACCGATTTTCAAAAAGTGTTATTTCGGTGGTGGGACTGGTAAGTATAACTATACTGGCAGTTTGTTTGATAAGAATTCATACACACGTCGGGTAAACTAACGGCGAGCGTTTTATATCAACGACGTCTTGTTAGTTTCGGTACTTCTCTATGATGCAGATTATGCTCGATTTTGGCCATCTCTTTCAGAAACTTACGAAGATGGAACCATAAACTTTCTAAACATTATTGCACTTTCTCATGCATTTGATGCATTTCACAAACTTTACAATTCGATCAATTACGTCAACATGCACACGTCCGCGCTTATATCCTATCTTTATTCGCAGTTGTCCGCAATGAAGCATTATAACGGAGCGCCTGTTTGCGAAGTATTTAGTTCTAGAAATTTTCACGACCCAAAAACACAAGGACCAATCTTGAACCTTAATTTTAAGAAGCCTGATGGGTCATGGGTAGGATATGTAGAAGTAGAAAAGTTGGCAAGCGTTAACAATATACAT
>CAJVPJ010000907.1:0-14717 GCA_910592205.1 Paraglomus occultum | reverse complement strand
AAACGCAAAAAGAAATTTTAATTTAAACTAATTTTATGATTGAATATGGAATTATTATCTTGTCGGTTAAAATCTTATTGTCATCCGCCACAACTTTTCTCAGTAAGCGAAGCGTTATGCTGTATTTTTTTCCTTTCGAGAAAAAGAAAAGCAACGCGGGATAGCACGAATACATGAAATGGTTTCGCTTTACTAACATAAGCATTTTCATTTACTGTATTATTTCGATAACCATTTATTTATTTTTTTTTATGACGTGCATTATATGCCAGTTATTCGAAAAACTGTAAAAGTAAAATTTTAGTACAAAATCAATAACTGTGAATTAATAAAGTTTGTAATCGAAATTAAAAATACTTACGCCTTTTTGCTTAAAACATGTTTTTAGTTTTATTAGAATACAAATTTGGTTCTAGTCACACGTCTTGTTGTTGCTTACTATCAGGATACACGTTATCCACGCAATCTCACTCGAGGCTATTTTCATATTGACTGAAATTGTTGCCAAACTAAAAATTGAGTGTGTTATATACATGTTATTGTACAAGTTCGACACATATGTGCCAGTCACTCTTATTACTATGAGCAAGTCTATATTGATGCAAATCATTTAATAGTAAGAGGTTACTGGGCAGCCTATCCCTGTAATACCAATACACTTAGTACAAATATTACTATTGTTACTAACTACCGTTGCTACGACTACCGAACTTGTATAATAGTAATTGACACTGATGTTAATAATCATACTAATATTATTAACCAACTTTTATCTCAAGATGTCAAAGAATCAGCTTCTCGTTGCAATAGTGTTGCAACGTATTTAAATTATAATACTTACTATCTTTTGTTAATACACTTGTTACAGCGACTAAATTAGCTTGTTCGCATTTTACAGTATTAGTATAATAATTTGATAACATGACGAGCTACTATTGGATAATACATCAAACTTTAATATCAAAATATTGTAATAATTATTTAGTATTAGTTGGATTAATCAAAGACAGTATTAATATTAATAATTCAGAAAGTAAAAATGTTTTATTTGATAATTTTGTTCACAATTTCAGGAATTACAACTGGTGCTGTAGATAATTTTTTGTTGCTAAATACCAGGCTTTTAGCTCTTGGATACTGGGAAATTTTTCTATGATTAAGGTAAAATGGGAAATTATTTGAATAAAAAATTTTTCTAAAAACTAAAATAGTATATTATGAAAAACTGGTATTGCAGAATTTGTTGTCCCTATCAAGAAAGTTGAGCAGATGATTTACATTATTGTCCTTTCATTCGAACTTGTCAGTTTCAAGAATGGATTGCTTGCAGTAATCTAACAAAGTTTTAAATCTAACGATGTAGATGTTTCAAATGTAATCGATGTCGATCAGGGACGTTATGCAGTATTATTTACCTGTTACGTTGGATTTTATTTCAACAATAGTATTATCAATAAAGAGAAAGTTAAAACTCAATATGTGAATTTGAGCATTCAAGCTCCGAACATAAATGCTGAGCTTTGCAAGTCGAGAAAGGTCGGTCGCTTTTAACTAGTTCCTACTACCGCAGAAATTAATAAATAATTCATCGTCAACTGATGATAATCCAAAATCAGGTGACATAGCGATAGACACATAATTGAACTGTTTGCTATATTCAGAGCCTTTGAACGAACATAAAACACGTGTAATAGAAAATAACATATGAGAGGCTGCTGTGGCAGGAAAATTGGCTGGTGTCTGACTTTTTAAACTTCAATTAGTATTAATGGCCCAACCGTGGCCCATGTCTGAATTGGTAATAATGTTTAGTTGCATTATTATAATACTAATATAATTTATATAAGCCCACCTCTATATAAAAAATATAAATACGAAACTAGTTTACATTATTCTAAAAAAAGAGCAAGGAGAAAAGTTGCTCCATACATTTTAAAATCACCCAAACTCTCCAGTAATATCCAGATCAAGAAGAAATTACTTATGAGATTTATTAAGAAGAGCGAATACAAAGTACTAAACGAACGTTAGCGCCAAATTATGATGAACCCGGAAAGAAACGAAAGTTAGAAACATAAACAAATAACCGCTGTCTGTTTGATCGACGAATCAACTGTTTCATATTTGTAGTAACGTATTCAAGGCACCTGATGAGCTCATTATATAATAACACAACTCGCACTTATATTTAACTTGGAAATTAAATTATAAAGGCATTCCAGCATCGATATCGAAACAACATATCCTGCAAAAAACTGCAAACGACAAACAACTCAAAATCCTTGCTTCCGTTTATTCAATTTTTCTATGCAGTTAGCGTGTTGGGTAGGTATTAATCGGTCAGATAAACTATCAAGTAGGGAAATGAAGAGAAGAGCAGGGTATATGGGACCAACAAAAATGTTTTTATTAATACCTATACTACATATAATAGTACCATCAAATAACAGAGCCATAATATACGAAAAAAAGCCCTTTGGGAGGGGAAGCCGGGGAAAAGTCATGAACTGTTATAAAAACGGTCGGGGTGTACGAAACCAAAAACAAAGGAAAATGTTTATGGAAAACGTACGTCGTGTGTATCAAGAGATAGCAGCGTACTTGGCATTAATGTAATCCTTCACCGCGTTGTCAAATTGCCCAAGTTTGTTATAAACATCCCCCCTTCTTCTCAGCACGGATACGTTACTTGGATTAAGACACAACGATTTATTGAAATCACTCAATGCTTTGTCGTATTGTTTGAGGCTGTAGTAAATATTTCCTCTTATCATATGCGCTCCTTCAGAATCAGGTTTTAACTCTAATGATATATTGAGATCGCTCAGCGCGTCATCATACTGCTTGAGCCGGTAATAAACGGATCCCCTGTATTTCAACGCCTGAGCATCAGCTGGTTCAATGGACAGACATTCATTAAGATCGTGCAGCGTATCTCGGTCTTTCTTCATTCGATAATAGATGTTGGCCCTGCACTTTAATGCCATCGTGTCGTTTGGATTTATATCTAATAATTTGGTGTAATCGCGAATCGCATTAGAATTTCTCCAAAGCAGATGATTGACTTTCCCTCTTCGTTCCAACGTTTGAGCATTATCTGGTTCAAGCGTCAAAGATCTGTTATAGTCATACAATGCGTTCTCGTATTGTTTAAGAATGTAATAAACATCTCCCCTTTTCTTCCATGTGCATGCGTCGTTTGGTTCAATCTCCAATGCTTTGCTGAAATCGTTCAACGCGTTGGTATAATTTTTACGTATATAATAAACTTCTCCCCTCCGGCTCCATGTAAACACATCGTTAGGTTCAAGCTCCAACGATCTGTTGAAATCGTTTATGGCATTACCGTACTGCTTAAGCGCAGAGTAGACTTCTCCTCTTTTACTTAGTGTCCATGCATGATCAGGTTCAATGAGCAGTGATTTACTGAAATCCGCTAGAGCAGCTCTGTCCTGCTTGTTGAGAAAATAGGCGGCTCCTCTTGTTCGGAGTACCCAAGCATTATCGGGTTCGGCTTTCAACGACTTTGTAAGATCATCTAACGCCTCCTCATGTCGGTCCAGCCAGTAAAATAGATGTCCCCTTTTTGTCAGAGCCCATATTTGGTTTGGTTCGATGCTCAATGCGCTATTGAAATTCCTCAACGCTTCATCATACTTGTCAAGATTGTAACAAACATCTCCTCTTCGGCTCAATGTCCATGCATGATTGGGTTCAATCTCTAATGATCTGTTGAAATCTTCTAGCGCTTTATCATAATAATGAAGCAAACGATAGACTTCTCCCCGTTTTCTCAGCGCCCAAACATCATTCGGTTCAATCTCTAATAATTTGTTGAAATCGCTCGATGCATTGGCATACTGTTTTAACTTGCAATAAATAGTACCTCTCGCTCTAAAAATACAAGCATTTTTTGGTTCAATCTCTATCACTTTTTTGAAATCGTTCAATGCCTTGTCGTAATTCTTAAGCCTACTGTAGACATATCCTCTTCTGCTTAATATCCATGCTTCAGCTCGACGACGTTTAAAAGTGATCTTTGACACACCTTTCATAATGCCGCTCTTTTTTACTTAGTATCTTACTGACAGTTGTCTAGTCAATGTTGGTAGACTCACTTTCCTGGTTTCTTGAACATTTTGTTAGGACATAATAGCTAAAAGAACTTGTGGGAAATTTACAATAGCATTTTATGATCGTCGATTATCATTATTGTTAACTCTTACACAAATAGACTAATTTGGACTAGTGTATAAGTGCGGAAACCGATATAGTAATCAACAATATGTGGTGCGTTAAACGCCTCTTTGCACCGAAGCATCATCATGTTCACTTTGGTTATTTAGTTTTTTCAATGAGGCTTGGTTACTCCTTTTTATTCGCTAATAAGCTTAGTGACCACATTTCTGGCTTTGATTATACTCACGGTTTGATCAGTCAGTCTAACTAATCAGATGTTAGTTACTATTACGTCATTATTGTAGCTATGCGTCTACTATAACTTAGCCTAATTTCGATAGTCCGTAGGATTCAACGGGTTTATAAAATTATACTGTATTTTGTGAGAATTAATTTTAGTTAGTTACGACTGAAGTGGTCAAGGTCCAATATTGTTAAATGAAGAATCGTACAAGTGTTGAAGGAGTATGTCCATGTCGGATTAAAGAGCGATACTGATGAGGAGGCGTCCTAACATCACCAACACTATTTCTCGAAGTTATAATTGTCGGGCAAATGATAATATTCGCTGAGGAGGAATTACTAATTGTCACACATGTTAATAATTTTATGTATCAGAGAAAACCTTATAACTGCTTGATCAGCTGGCCAAACAATTGTTTGTCTGTGTTGTCAAAAATCACAAAGTTACCGACACGGCAGGGAAGAAAAAAAATATTGACACATTGACACTTTAAGCACGTCTTCGATATTTCTGCCAGTTCTAAAGCGCAGAA
This sequence comes from Paraglomus occultum, assembly GCA_910592205.1. Taxonomy (NCBI): domain Eukaryota; kingdom Fungi; phylum Glomeromycota; class Glomeromycetes; order Paraglomerales; family Paraglomeraceae; genus Paraglomus; species Paraglomus occultum. Next base: position 9,762 of record CAJVPJ010000907.1, on the reverse strand, counting down.
CCGACCCGGAAAAAAAACATATTGTATTAGCAGTCGTGACGGCATTGTAAGTAAAAATTTGGTGATTAGGTAATAGAAAATCGGTCATGTGGATTTCTCTGCGATAAGCTCGTTCAAAAACGGTGAATATCTCTGACGACACAATATCCGTTATATGGTATGTCTCTAGGCATTTACGCTTAACGATGATTTTGGGCTCGCTGTTTAGAAACAAGAGCACGAGAGTACCCATGGCAATGTCCTCATATAGCATACCTCTTCGTCTTGTTCTCTAGTATATTGGATTGGCAAATACTATTACTATTGATGACCCCATGCAGCCAATGCTTGGTATATACTGTGGAATACCATCTTCGGCGCATGTTTATTCATCCTCACTGAGCATACTCTTTCGAGTGTTTACCAGAGTGCTGTGTCAACTCAGACTTAGTATTAGTTCTCTTTGGTGTTGCATTTGAGATATGTCAACCATATGTTTTTCTACTATTTTATAGATGAGTTTTGAAAAGAGGTTGCACATTATGCAATTAGTCAATTCATTCAAGTGGAGTGTTGAGGGCATTCTGAGATAGTTGTTAAGAATCAAACCTCATCAAGCTACCTGCTGGAAAGTGCTTAACTATTAGTATTCTCAAGTCAATATTTGAAAGACAACCTGAAGTCAAATTACAAAAGTTTAAGCTTTCTGAAATGATTGTTTTTTTATGACAGAGACTACTACTTACTACTATCATTCTGGTACATACTAATACTCCAGAAGAGGTACATATACAGGACAAATGTGAAAGTCTGTGTTTCCAGCTGATAAGGTGATTGTGGTTGAGAATTCTATTGCAGTAAATGGTATGTGTTTATTATTATTTGATGTTTTGTTTTATCAATTATGAATTGACCCATGAAATTATTCACAGAATATGGAACTACAGTTCAAGAAGACTGCATGTTGCTTGCCATGAAAAGTGCACATAAATCATGAGAGACAATATTGTGTTGGCCACAGAAGTTGCAAAACGCCATTTGAGCATGAGAAATTCCAACAGTAAATCATTGTTTGTGTTCAATGTTGAATATACTGGTACTCAATTTCCTTGTAAGTGTCAGATTTACAAACAAACTGTTTCTGATTTTGTTCTATTGGAGAGATAAAAGTTAGGTTGCTATGGTCTCCAACTTCATATTATCTGCTCTGGATGAAAAGCTTAAAAACATATTGGAGTCAATTTTCACTCATACTCAAGAAACTGGTCCGCAGTTTTTTTTCCATTAACTGACCTGATTAACTCCCTTTACAAGACAGAAAATTAGCAGTAAATTCAAAACAAACTGTTACTGTGGGCAAATTTATGTTTAACTTTGATAAAAATTTGGTTGATATTCTCCTACTTTCTATAACATATTGATCATTAAGTTTTGCATAATGTTGACAAATATGTGATAAATTTGCTACAATTACAATACTTAAATTGGATTAATGGCAGATAAACATAGTAGTGTATTCCAAGTAGTGTAGCATTAATAAATATCAATTATTCCTAGAATAAGAAATAGAAAAGTAAGTTCTGCCATACCCTCTTCTATGTAACTGAGCAATATACGGGGTACTTTGTTGGGGCAACTCTGCATAATTCAACTTGGGTAAATGACATTAATAGTGTACTTTAAATTTAGTTGCCGAAAGCTACGGTCACGTTTATATCTGATACGCTCATAATTATAATAGATGTTTGATTAAATATGTAGCACGAGACATACATTCAGGTCTTAGATAACATTTTCCCTTATTCGTATTCAACGTCGACGCATCATCAAATTGTCATGTTGATTAAGATTATAATAAAAAAATCTTCTTTTTATCAACACGAATACGTTCCATCCATATCATATTCATTGAAAGCCAACAATAAACGAATCACTTGACCCCACTCAATTAGATTAATTAAAGTTCGACGCTTTTGTGAAACAAGTTAATTCTATAACGCATTAGTAATCGCTCATTATGGGTTGCTATTACCAAGACGAGGTTGTGTAATATGATTTATATTAAGCGCAAAAGTTTAATTAATCATCATCAATATTGTAAGAGAAGACCAGAATCTATCGATTTATTTGTGGTTGATTGAATATTTTGGATCTCTATAATCCGACCCAAGTACCCTGTTGGCTATGCACATGTGCGGATTTTCTTTTTCGCTCAACGTCTCACGAAATTGCCATTATTTTGTCTCGTTACATGATTGTTGTATCAAAGTGCCATTGTACATTAGTATTAGGCAAACTTGATTATTACGAAAACGCCACATTGCATTTGAATTACGTATGTTCATAACCCGTTTTATTCAATAATGGATAGATGCCTTGACTAAATCATGTAATTGTCTCCGGACAAGCTAGCTTGCTATGGTCCCCGCATTTGGGATTTATTTCTTTTAGCAATCGTTTCTTGTCATTCTAAGCATTCCGGTTTTCCATTGTAATACTATATTAATATCTCGCTGACCACGTGAATAAATTACATGCAAATAAGGCCTAGCCAGATAAGGGAAAACGGGAATGTGTACTTGTTTCGAAGATATGTAAACATGGAAAGCCTGTTACGTTTGAAATATTCGACATTCAAGACTAATCTTGTAAGGCTTCTGTAAATGACATTATTCGACGCTTTTTGTATAGTTGGCTTTACTATAAAGAGGAAACAAATGGGGGCAATGTTACAAGTTTTGTCTCGTTTCAACCGCTCAATTCATAGACTTGCTCTCTGACAATTACCAGTCTCATTGTTTTATTGCCATAGAATCCAACCCCATCAATTCTCATCAACCAGCCCACATACACACACATAAAAATGTTAAGCACCATCGCGATTGTAATCGATGATATCTGTTAAGCTTGCCAATTTTGACCCCTGACATCTTTGCTGTAGTGTCATGTTCACTTTGTCTGCTTTTGCTGCAAGCATTCCCTTATTTGGGCTCGGGTGAAGTACACAGACGTTGAACCGCCTGTTATCGTTACATTGTTGTTCAAAATATACACTTGATGATAATATGCTTACCTTTTCTTTATTGGCTTATGTTCTCGCTTTGGACGTGTGCAACATTAATAAAGTCGGGACTATAGGGGGATGTGTCACACACAAACATGAAAATGGGAATTCATAGCCAATCGCAACCTGTTAGCCCCCTATTTATTGTCAGCGCGAGGCACTATAATTTGCAGAATACTAAATTTAATCCCGCCTTCGCGCGGCATATATCTCTCCTTTCCTATATCTCAGTAGTCAAACTTGTAACATAAGGAGTGATGCCGTCAGCTACTGTCGAAACAAATTTACCTGACTTGTGCGCAGTCCAGGCTACGACTGCTACAGACGTATCTGCTGGCATATCCGACACAATTAATATCACAAAAATTATCACCGAAAACCTCATCTCTGAAAAGCTCGCTGACAAGACCGTTATCGATTGTTCTTCTAATGCAACCAGCGGCACACCAAAGTCTCCATCGTTACCCACAAAAACAGCAAAACCAGAGAATTCTAATAATTCCGACAAGAACAAGCATCCTGATATTGAGAGGAAACCAAGTAAATCGAAACAAACATCAATTAAAGGTCTGCCAGGTGATGCAGCTATATCAACCTCATCACAAGCCAATTCTCGTACTTCCAAATTGACAAGGTCACCGTCGGGACGGTCCAAGGAGACTACAGTCGAACGCAGAACTTCGAGGCGAGACAAGAAAAATGCAACGGCAAAAAACTCGGACGCAAATAAATCTCGCACCAAGGCAGTAAAATCGCCAAACCCTGATGACAAGCAACAGACGTCATCGGAACGTTCCGTCAATACAACATCTGATGTCAGATCTACTACGCCTCCCAGTACTTCTCAGAGCAAGCAAGCTTCACGTCGCAAAACTGATACGCCGCCTCATTTGAATCTAGCATTCAAAACTGATCCCCAATCGAAAGAATCCAGTGGTCGTTCTCCTGCAGTGTCACCAAAGGTTAGGGAACTGCGCAAATCGGAGGCACTTCAGAACAAGTCTAGTGGCGATGAGTCGGCATCTGATCGTCGTAAGACGAGCAGTAGGTCAACTGGCAATACTACAACCGGGTTGGCCTCGAAACGTCGTCATTGGTCAGTCGCCAGACATGCAATCAAGACCACTGCAGCTGTAAGATCCAAGGGAGAAAGTGTCGACAAAGAGTTGCTCAAAAGATTAGAACAGGAGAATTCGCAATTACCGCCACAGGTAGGGGGGGTGGGGAAACAGGTTTTTTTTCCTAAACGTGTTTAAATCACATGTCCCATGACTAACCGTGTTGATCAAATTTTAAACAGAATTCGACGCAATTTTTGCTCGCACGTCTCGAGCGACAGAATGAAATACTCGACAACGACCCAAAGTCAGTGTGCATTCAATCGAACGTTCTCAAGGCCAATTTCGAAACTGTACAATCTCTCATTGATGATACCAGTCCGACAGAAGAAGTATTTGAATACGATATTACCGCCGGTCCAGAAGATGACGATGCTAATACTGTCGATTGGGAATTTTGGACTGCCTTGATTCAAGATTATACGGCAGTTGCGACTAAACTCCCACACCTTCTTGCCGCAAAGCTGCAACAAGGCCTCCCGCCAAAGTTACGAGGTCTCATATGGCAATCCATGTGCCAAGCATCGTCTACATATCTGGAAACTATGTATTCACAGCTGCTTGAAGAATCGTCACCCTACGATCGAATCATTCAACGTGACCTTGCTCGTACCTTTCCAAATGTTGATTTATTCAAGAAAGAGGGTGGTGAAGGACAAACAAAGCTATGGAACATATTGAGAGCTTACAGTTTGTATGATCCTCTGGTCGGTTATTGTCAAGGATTGGGATTCTTGGTTGGACCACTCTTAATGCAAATGGACGAAGCGCAAGCCTTTGCCGTCTTTGTACGGCTTATGGAAACTTATGACATGCGATCCATGTTTACATTGAACATGGAAGGGCTTCAACTCCGTCTCTATCAGTTCTCTACTCTTTTGGGCCAAATACTTCCCAGGCTGCATGCTCATTTCCAGCTACACGGTGTTCATGCCGCGATGTTCGCTTCACAGTGGTTCTTGTCTCTCTTTGCCTATACCTATCCTTTGCCTCTAGTCCTTCGCATATACGACGTTGTCTTTGCTGAAGGTGCGCCCGAGACTATTATGCGGGTTGCCATTGCCTTGCTGAAAAAGAATGAAACGCAGCTGCTCGACTTTGGCGAATTCGAAGACTTGCTCGATTTCCTGACTACCAAGCTCTATGTAGCCTATGACGAAAAGCCAACCGGTTTAATAAAAGACGCAATGGCTTTGAGTTCGGTAATTACCAAAGTAAAGATGGATGAGTTATCAGAATCATACGTGAAAGAATTGGAAGACCAAAAGAAGCGTGCCGATGAGTTGGTTGCAGTACGATTTGGTGGTCGATTTGGAAGATCAAAGGAGAAAAAGGAAGAAAAGAAGTCAGAGAAGTCTACCAAGAAACGATGGTCTTTTGCCGCACTACCAAGTCGGTCTTCGGTTTCGGCGTCGGCATCATTATTGCAGCAAGCAGTATTTAGTGCAAGTGACATCTCAGCCCCGTCCTCAGATACAGAGTCAAATACTACGTCTCTCGTTGCTTCGACAAACGTGTCCAAGGAATCTACTGGCATTCTACATCAACAGATTGAGGATCTTGTCACGGCGCTTTCTCAACTTCAAAAAGAGCATGCCGAAGTCACAGATCAGCTTGTAGCCATTAAAATGGAAAAAATGGACCTCGTTAACGAGATAGAAACATTACGAAATCGTGTTAGAGAATACGAAAGAGGAAATAAACGCACATCCACTGCATCTTCACTGTTCTCTCTTGACTCGGCCATCGCATCCAACGAGGGCGATGCTTCCTCGCGACGGACTTCCGTTGGATCGGCATCCAGTTCTACAAACAACGTGGAATCCGACATTACTCCGCGCCAGTCTACCGAAGTACCAAAACCACGAAGCGTATCAGATGCAGATGCTGTAATGAAACCACGTCGCTCATCAGCGTCATCGTTCATGTCACTGTCTCGCTTGACATCGTCGTTCTCTTCCGCAGCATCCGACACGTCTTTTGTATCACGTCAGTCTTCTACCGACACAATAACTAGCACATCGGGTGTATGTGATGCTGACGGTACCGACGAACAGAGTTATCACATCGTCTGCCGGGGTGACTGTGAGAACGCTAGACGTGCCGAAGAACTTGAGCACATGTTGGCTGATCTCAAGCTACGTCTGGCGGAAAGTGAAAATGCCAGAGATGACATGAACTCTCAATTAGAAGGCTTGAACATGTTGATTAATGGGTTTACTGAAGAAGACGATCCTACAATGACGACCATATTGGCATCATCACCAGCTCCTGGAAAACGAGGATCTTTTGAAAAACGGGAATCCTATGAAAAACGAGGATTGAGAAATTCGATATCTAATTTCTTTACGGCTTAATTACATATCAGGTTTGCCACTGGCTGGCTTGTTCTTTCAAGGCGTTGTCCTTTCGTATACCCATTACTCTTATACGACTTTCCGACAAATTTTCAATAATTTCCGGCCTTTTAAAAAAAGTTAAAGGGGGAGATTTTCTCCCTCTTTTTGTAATATTTACTAAAAAGGGAAAAGACTAGTATCAAAAATATATTATTTGTAATTTTGTGTAAGAGTGTATATCAGTCTTTTTCCATATCTGTATTTGTAAAACGATTTCGGTTAATGGCTTGAGGGTCTCTTTGACTTAATATTCTATCTCTTTTGGCATTCCCCGCCTCCCCCCTTCTGCCCGATTTTCCCTTTTATTTATTTGTTTGTTATTCTGAATCTAGGTTTTTCTTTGTACTTTTTTTTTTATCAGGGATATGATTGGTATCTTTTTGGGTAATAGATATGGAATAAATATAAAAGTTTTTAAGACCATCGTAGTTATGTGGATTTGTTGACCGAGTTAGAGTATAATCAATTGATGAATCCATAGCATTGATCGCTATCATATCAATTGATTGTTTGTTGTGGAATTAAATTCACGTTTCGGATGTCTTTTCTTTGATCAAGAACCGTCTTCATTATATTGGCTTTCGGGAAGGCTTATTGATTAATCGTTCTTATTCGTGTAACATTAAAATGAAATCTAAAGAACGATCTCGAGTTTCTTGCACTTTTTAACCTTTAAGTAGTGCCGTAATTAGAAATTGGGCGAGAATTCGTAATGCGCTTCTTCTCGCAACCCATTGTGCTTTGCACGAACCTTTTGGCCTCACACCTGCGGAACAAAGAAGCGGTCACGCTTGTAAGGCGTTTGGAACGGATACAAATTGCAAGCTCCGGATAATGCTAAAAAGATAGTTGGAAACTGAATAAATTGCTTCAGACGCCAGGACACTCGCGTACGTATGAATGGTCTATATATAGAGTTATCATCACATTATATCGTGGTATTTGTTTCAATGAGTTGTTTCCTTTTGCTAATTCTCTTCATTTCTATAGATTTAAAATCTCGTTAATTGCTCTATAAGACAGAACGTTCTATTTGAAATTTTAATAATCATTCAAGTGTCGAAAGTGGGAGTATCAAGTACAAAGATGATGGGACTCGTTGGCTTTAACGAATCTGTACAGATTTTTTCGCTTTGCAATTCATGATCTATTTGGCACGTATCCGAATTTATTCAGACGAAAAGAGCGCAGACTTGGAAAAAATCGCGGGTCGGATCCACGAACGGATGATATACTAAAGAATGCTTTCTTCGATACTGACATTGAATAAACAACTTCAACCCAAGAACGATGGATTTATTACGTGCAACTAGCTAATATTTGCTCAGACACTCGTAAGAATAGTGCATACGAAACATTTTTGGCATATACGGTTGGCGCACTGGTGTACAGCAATTTGCTGTTAAATTAACACGGGGCCGTTAAGCTATGCAGCAATACATTCATTACTCAAGCGAAAACCACGGAATAATGTAGGACTTTTTTCCTTTAGTTTTTACAAAAGTTTCAGAGATTTTCTTCAATTGGGAAGATTTCGCGCACGTGTAAAATTTGCCTTTAATCGCATTTCTAGGATTCTTTCTTGCACTCTAGTCAAAAAGACTATCGTATAATAACATTATCCAACTTATATTGACATATTTAATTTATTTAACTGGAAGAGTAAGACTGTAAATTCTAATTCAAAGGAGCGGTTGAGTTACTAAATTGTAAGCAGTGAACGATGTTAATATTGTAAATTGACTTCATTTATAATCAATTGGTTTTGCCTTCATACCTGCAGCTGAATCCAAATCATGGCTATTTCTTGGTTTAGGCAAAGCTCCAGTAGGTAAGAGTGTGCTGGAATATTTACTTTCCTTTTCGAGACGTGATAAGGGTTTTACATCAGTATGGTAGATAGCATTCCACACGTTGTCACCAGATGTATCCTTTCTTACACCTATAATAAGCACGTCAATATCACTACAAAGTGTATCTGCATCAGGACGCTTATCAGGATCAGCATCACAACACCGCTCGGCAAGTTTCTTGTATTCCTCTGGCGCAGAATCAGGCATCGACGGTCGCAGTCCCTCACAAACACGTATCGCCAAACATTTGTCAAACGACCAATCTCTAAATGGTGGTTCACCAGTAGCAATCAAATACATAATGATACCAAATGAATACACATCCGATTTCTGAGTAAATTTGCAGGTATGAAAGACTTCCGGTGCAATAAAAGGCAAGACACCTCGAATGGTTGAATTTGACTCGCGTGAATTCACTGATTGTGAAAGACCAAGATCGCATATCAACGATTCTATTTCATTATCACTCGTATCGTCATTATGCATAACAACGTTTCCGCCATGGAGATCACAATGCACTAATCCCGCATAATGAATATGATACAGATTATATGCAATATACTGTAAATGCTGTAATTTATCCAACCATGTCAATTTATTAATATTTTGAACCAAATAAGACAAAAGGCCGCCATTGTTAGCATATTGCATAACAATCATGTAATCTTTTGTCTTTGGGTCTTGCGTGACTCCATAAATGTCAAGGAATACATTACACTTGGCATGATTTCTGAACTATTAAATAAATAAATACAGCATCAAATTAAATACCACATTAATTAATACGACCAATCATTGCTTACCTCGGAAATAAATAATTCCGGCATTTCATCAAAATTTTTAAACCGTTTGAGTACAACAGTTTGTTGCATATCCCGTACTTCTGAATACTTTTTATACTTGGCAGTATAAACTGTTCCGTAACCACCAAATCCGATCTCTTTGAGTTCATCAAAGTCGCTATATTGCATGTATTCAACAAGTTTGTTGTTTCGTATGAAACTGTCCAGTATTGCGTATACGTCGTAATAGAAAACTAAGTAATATTCCCGAGTAAATGGCTCTTGAGTGGTTCCAATTATCCAAATATTATCGGGTGTTAATATCGTCGGGTATTCCTTAGTTAACTATTTTGAGTAAACGTTATAGCATTGGTCAATTAACGCATGATACGCACTTATCGATTGCGTAAAATAATTTACCTGATGGAAATTATCGGCTTGTTCGTCAACTTTTTTTTTGAGTGTTACACGGGTCAATTCATTCCATTCCGCTATATGCGTGCATCCATGGCGTAATGGCGTCATCTCTTGTACATTTGTTAATAGAGAATATTCTATCCATTGTAT
>CAJVPJ010000906.1:0-14731 GCA_910592205.1 Paraglomus occultum | reverse complement strand
CAATTAGCATGTTTACAATAATGGCACATTCACCTATATTACCTGGATGACATCATCAAATGGAGCTCGCACTTTCCCGCTGAAACTAAAACCTATATTAAGTTGACAAGCTTTTTAATTTCAAATACGTTCGAATATAACTTGTGACTAATTACTTCACGAGACATAATACCAAATATAGCATCGACTATCAGATCGGTTTGCTCCAGTTGTTGTTTGAGGTCCGTAATCGATGGTATCTTTAGATTATCGCATTGAGTAACTAATCGCTGATAGACAAGAGAATGCGTTTTCAAAAACCATGTGTCAATATCAAGTAAAGATTGTATTCCATGCTTGTTTGCTTTGCATGCTTACTTGATACAAGTCTCTCCCACTTCGCTTAGGATAGAATATACTCGGAGAATACCCAAAATGGAACAAATGTCTTGCAGCAACAAGACCTAATTTATTCGATTGATTTTTACCAATATCATAACACGCTTGCATGATTCTGCTCGCTTCCCCCCAACTCCACCTTCAACAAGTTGAATTACCGTCACCCCCGTTATTTCCCGGACCACAGCAGACCACCACTCGAGGATGAGATCGAACAGGATAAACTTTTGCGATCGCGCATGAAACGCTCAACCCTGCTAATTCCATAAGCTACATGGAGACCAACATGTTAATGAATTTTCATCTTCAGGTCTATCAGATATCTAAAAATTCATCAAATACTACCTGATCAATTGAGAAAGCACCATTCTGAGACATTAACTCCTCGTCGATTTGTTGAGCCAACCGTTGTGATAGATACTATTTAATTCCATCATTGGACAAATTATATGAAAAAATGTATACAAGTATATATATGTGTGTATGTGTGTGTATGTGTGTGTTGTGTGTGCGTGTGTGTGTGCGTGTGTGCGTGTGTTCATGTATCAATACCAATATATCAAATTTATATTAGACAACATTCTCTTCCCGTTCCGTCCAAAATGGCTTATAAATTCTCCATTCAAAAATAAATACATTACCCTGAGTGCCATTATGTTTAACGTTGGGAAGATCACCCAATAACGGGTTTTCTTTTGAATCACACCAATGTTACACATCGGATAATCTCTTGGAATGTCATGCAACTTAAAAATCCCAGGCCAGGGAAACAGAGAAAATTCCCCACGTCAGCTTCTCTCTGCATTTTTACACCTCGAATAAAATTTCGCCTAACCTACCTATCCCACAACTTGTATATATATAATGTCGGTGATAGCTTCATTCCCTTCACATGGCCACCACTCGTCCAAACCCCCTCCTCCCCTGTTTACCATTTTCCTCACATTTGCCTTCGTATCCATAATTTACTACGCCTTATTCTACGTCAACGAGGAAAATCAATCAATCATGTGGGTCAGGCATTCGAGACACACAGATGCTGTAAAGGTACTAGTACCATATAGCGCTGATGTAGCCGACATGAAAAAGGTGGTGAAGAGAGAGCTGGCGCCCGCTATCGATCAGGAAAGTCTAGGACAAGTGTTGTTGTTGAGTACCAAGTTGGGAAGGCTCAAGCCTGATATGAAGATTAAAAAGGTGGCGGGGCGAGAGAAGATCTTGATTGTATTTGTCGACAATGTTGGTAGGTCTGTCTAAATTGTCAAGGGGTGTGATTTAATTTAAGGTTCCATCATATCTCGTCCGGAAAAGGTCTTTGTTTCTCCGGGAATAAATGGAAGGGTTACGTTACTATTCCTTTTACCCACGCGTTCCTTGATTTCGATTTGTAGTAACAGTATGCAAAAGAAAAAGAGAGAGTGAGAGATAGAGAAAGAGAAACAGATGTTATAAACATATGTATAATTAATAATCTTTAGCAATACTAATACTTACATTCTTCTCACGTGATTACTTTGTCTTTTTTATAGCCTCTCGTTTGCATCTCAAAATGCTAACCTCTGATCAAGTCCCAATACAAGTCAACAACCCCTTCTGTCTCAAGACTGATGATGCCTACATTGCTGTGGCAAAAGTGCTCGCAGGCGACTACTCTCACAAGGACATTAAAATGCTCAAGAAGAATCTATGCGAATCCAGTGTCGAGTCATGGAGTTGATGAAATTCCCAATAGGAAAGGGTTTGCAAAAGGGAAGTATTGAATTGTTTAATATTTGCATTGTCATTTGTTATTTTGGTTTTTCTTTCTTTCTCTCTTTTCTTTTCCTTTCTTTTTCTTGGTACGTTTTCGTTTCTTTTTTTTTTTGCAGATGATATTTAATTAACGCAAAAGGGAAAAATGTCTTTTCCCCACTGGGTGATGTTATGTAATATACAGTGATGATTGCTACTGATGGAACGGGAAAAAATTGAAAACGGGCGAGATTTGTACATTTGCATTGATATTGAAAATATATTCCATGACGTTCAAGTTTGCACAATGGTTTCCATTCATATTTACATCGTCGGACGTTGCGTGAACGTGTGCCAAGAATCAACGTCTCGTTCAGGTCCAGGTTCATCGCAATGTCAACAATTAATACATACTCTTGCGATTTCTTTTCTTGTCTGATTCCTGTCAATGTAGAAACTCGTGGCATTGCACACTCTAGTTTGCTAGAAATCTACCGTTTTTTATTATGCAAAATCTACGAAACGTGTTTTACTATACAGGAAGCAAGCAATTGTACATTAAATGAGTTTATATATTATATTGTGTCTTTCGTTTATATTATATTATATAGTTTAACCCCCCACGCCACCAAACATCAATCAATCAAATGGGGTGAGGAATGGATCGTTCTGCTGCCGATTTGGAACGGGAGCTCTTGTTGGCGGATTATCGTAGTCTTGCGTGTATTCGTAAATCGAATCATAATCCTGATCGCCTTCTTCATCCCACTCAGCAACATACTGGTCAGACCCATAGGCCATCTGCGGCGATAATTGAGGAGAATCCAACAAATTGCTATTGCTCGGATAACTCGGTTGGGATCTCTTTGTCATTTTTGGAGACTCAGATTGTCGCTTAACCAACCCGTTTAGCTTTGATCGTAATGAATTGAAATGTTTTTCGTCCGTTTTGCGAACTTGAGATGCTGCACGTTTCAACATTGAGAATCGCTGTATCTCTGTGCCATCTTCCTTGTTGGTATCGCGCCGGAGCGATATGGATCTCGCTTTACTCGGTGGAGGATATGTGGGTGATTGCGACGTCTTTTCATCCGATGATGAATCTGACAAAGCTTGTTGAAGTACCTTGTTATTGTTCTTTTTCTTTTGTACGAATAAAAACCACAATACACGACCAATTCCCATTAGCACAAGGAAGAACCAACAAGCAATGAGTAGCCAAAATAGCGGAAGTTCAGACTTGAGCGAAGACTCGTATACGTCGAACAACCGACCAATCTCACCGCCAGATGAGTCTGAACCTGGTGATCCGACAAGTTGCGTTGTGGCTTGGTCCACTACTTCTTGCATGTTTGATCTATCCACGAGTAGAATAGAGTCGTTCACACGTGGAAGGTTGATTGATGCGTTTTCTTGTATAAACGTAAGGCCAGCTTGTATACCACGTATTTTCACAAATAATAGACAGTTTAAGACTTGGCTAACTGCCGTTAATAAAACCGGGACACCTCCGAACGTTCCATTAATGAAAGTAGTAATATCATCAACTGCTGAGTTCAAAGTGTTGTTTAACGCTGTTGTAGTCGTGTTCACCCAACCAAGCAGCTCTGTATTGATATCATTTTCCACGTTGGATATGGCAGAATTACTCTGAGAGGCATAATTCCTTGACGTATCGTTCAATGCACCATTGATTTTGTCCAAGACCACGTTACCGAACGTGTTAATAGTATCAGTCAACGGTTGTTGATAGCTACCGCGTATACCATCAAGTATGGCGAGCTGCAAGTATATACCAAGCACACCAACAAGACCAATGGCGAGACAAACCAATGCTCCCCGATTCAAAATATAGTCCCAAAACCATCTAAACAAATGTTGATGATCCGGATTTTTGAAAAACCGAGACGCTTTAATAAACCAGCGAGTAATCAACGGTCTTTCAGCTATTTTGATAATCTCAATAGTAGTCTCACGCGTATGAGTAAAAGTAACTAGACTAATGGTCTTTTTGGTCCGATCGACGTGCCTCATAAACCGACGATGAGAGTACCAAATAACAGCAGCATTACCAGCTATCATCAGCAGAGCAATAACAACCAAAACGGCAAGTCCAATGTACGCCGCCTTCACCAAATCGTGCGAAATTTTATCGACGATTGATAAATCCAAATTATCGGCGCAAAAGGTAATTTGATTTTTAGGTGGCACCGGAAGTACGGATTCATTGAAATGAACATTACTCATGCTGGTTTGAATCAGTGTCCTCAATTGATCAAACGGTATGGATATCAGACTATCCAGCTTGCTCTCGATTTCATCCATAGTAGGAAGACTGTTATTTAACTGACCGATGCCTTGGTCTATTGCTGGAAACTGCATGTTTGTCAACCCATCGGTCGCTGAAATAGTGATTGTGGGTATGTTGATATTCAGGTTGCTAACCACAGGATTTTGTCTGACACTGTTCAACGCATCGTTGAGCGAATTGACTTGACTGTCAATACTTGATTTAATGCCAGCCAAGTTGTTGGTAACAGCTTGAGTCACAGTTGCAATAGCATCTTGAACTGCATCTAACGAACCTCTAATTGCTAGTTCCAACAAACACCGATAAGTGCTTTTAAATATACTGATTAACCAAATAATGATTCCCTCCAATGCCAAGATTGCTAAATCCAGTGTGTTTGCAATTGCCTTGATCGACAAGTTGACACCGTCCACGGTCGCTCTGTTAAACCCACCTGCCATAAAGTGCGGAAGTGACGTCACTGTCGAAGTTGCTGTTTCGAGTGCGTTGCACGAGCGGAGAGCATTCTGTTTTATTTCGTCTACTAATGTCGGAATCGTTTTTATTGCTGAAAGGAGACGGAATACGATGAAAAGAAGGGCAATTATTGGGTAAGCCAGCCAAGCTTGAGACAATTTAGCGCGAAGTCCGATGTATGGATGAATGGTGGTCGTAGAAGGAACAAGGGGTGGTTTCTGTGCGCCTGCCAAAGACAAAAAGTGAGATAGCAAAACGTTAGTAACATGTCATTATGAACAAACCGGTTAATGATTGTAAAAAAAAATGTTCCAAGTTTAGCTTATGCTTTACCAGCACTATTCTTTTCGGAAGGCAACCGGGGCGATCCAACCGAGCGCATTCTGAAGCCTTCTTCTTGGTTCAAGCTTGGTGATTGTGGCAATGCAAAGCCGCTCGAAGTCGCTCCAGGCGACGCAAGTGGGGGAGGTGATAATGTTCGTCGTGGCATCCGAGAAAAAAAAATGAGGGTCTGGTATTTATGGAACACTCCACCTCCCGATAAAAGATCGCTTAGACGTCAGTTTTTTATTGTTGTCCGCATTTAACATGCGAGTCGAAAAATAGAGAAATATTCTCTTATTGTACTGAACCCTATCCATCATACAAAGAAGCAACACAATGAAGTGATAAGTATGGGTTACAATAATAAAAATTCCTGAAACATTCGTTCCGGTTATATGCTATTCGATGGCCGAGTGAGTAAAAAAAGCATGCACAACTGGTACCCTTGATTACAGGCCAATCAGTTTCGTCTTACGGAACCAAATTTGGTTAGAGAGAAAAGATGTTTGTTGTCCTTTTT
Organism: Paraglomus occultum; assembly: GCA_910592205.1. NCBI lineage: Eukaryota > Fungi > Glomeromycota > Glomeromycetes > Paraglomerales > Paraglomeraceae > Paraglomus > Paraglomus occultum. The sequence continues at coordinate 9,011 of CAJVPJ010000906.1, read as the reverse complement.
ATTCTTGCGCACCAGTTTTTTGACACTGCGTAAGATGATTGGCTGAAATTCTCGTTGTCTAAAAAAAAAAGTGTTTCGTTGATGTTTGATGCTTTTCTATGGCATACAAAGAATATGAGATATTACACAGGCGACGAAGTGGGGGCTACTCAAATGTAGACATTCCGACGTTTGAAAAGAAATAATTTGGTAAATGATTATTCCAAATTAACCGTTTTCCTTGTTTGCAACAGCTGTCACAGTCCATGAGACGTCATCCTCTGAAGAATCGGCTTCGGTCGCAGTTAAATCATGGGGTAAGATAAATCGAGAAGAAGGTATACAATTACTATGTCATGGATTAATAGAAAATCGAAAAGCGGTAGCGTATCTCATGTCTGATCCACTTGATCGATTTTTTGTGGAGAGGGGTGACGAAACTCATTGTTATTTATTTAGATAGTGGCTGCTCGTCAAAATGGGCGTATAGACTTTATCGATCCCAATGAAGATGGGAAAATTATTACTAAATTTACGGAAGACAGCATTAAAGTTAATGAAAAGAATAAGGGTGTTTTTGTTGGGTTGTTTGCAAACGACAGGTACGAGATGATGAGATATTGGCGTTTGAAGCAAATGTCATACAATTTGTTAATCATGTTAATGTTGTTATTTTTAGGACACTGGTAACTGCTACGGATGGTGGAACAGTTTGTTACAGATCACTTGCATCAGCGGACGTATGTCTAGAAAAAGTAATCGGTTAATAACAAAGTAAAGATAGACGGTTTCTAATGCTAAGTTCTGATTATCTTAGCCAGAACATACAGTAACAACGCTCACCTTATCACCAGATTTATGTCGTCTGCGTGTTCATACCAAAGAACATCATATTTTTGCTTGTGGTGGTAAAGAACGTGATTTATCTATTTGGGATGTAAATGCACATGGTTCCGAGACATCCCCATCTATCACAAGCATATATACGAGAAACACGAAGGATCCACCAGGCGTGATTTGGAGAGCAAAAAATGTGAAGAATGATTTTTTGGACATGAGAGTTCCTGTCTGGATAACAGACTTGCAATTTCTGAACGACGACGATGTGTCAAAGTTGGTGACAGGAACACGTCATCATCAGGTTGGAATTTATTAGTTTTGATTTGTGTAAAGTTTTTGTTCCCCTTCTAAAACTGGTTCCTATTGTAGATTCGATTATATGATATCAAAGCTGCGCGGAGACCGGTTTTGGACGTAACTACGGGTGAGCATCCAGTGGTGGCTTTAGTCCGAGGGAAAAATGCAAAGTACGGTAACTTTTTTGTTTCGGCTAACTAGCAGTCTTCCGAATGTTGATTCCAATGTAATAACTGATGATGTCAATTTTACATTCAGTGAAGTAGTATTTTCGGATACGTTCGGAAATGTTCAATCATTAGACATTCGAGCCGGTAAGTCAACTTAATCCGTTCTTCAATGATTAGGTCTTCTACCTCAGTTATATATTTTGTTTACTCTCGTACTTTGTCCCGAACAATGTTTAACTGTGTTGTCTTTGATTCATAGGGAAATTACTCGAGCGATACAAAGGTGAAGAAGCATGTTAGCATACGATACATGAAATAATGCGCTGTTTTTTTTTAACTGGGATTTCGACTTTATGTTATCAGGATTTGCGGGAACTGCTCGTGGCTTGGCCGTAGATCACCAAAGGTCTCTTTTGATCACAGTTGGCCTTGATCGTTTTTTACGAATTCACAAAATGGATGGAACGCGTAACTTGTTGCAGAAAGTCTACTTGAAACACAAGCTAACTGACGTATTAATTGACACTGATGGTAATCATTGTCTCGTAATTTTTCGTAATGTATTGTCATGAACAATACCTCACAGTATTCTTCTGTACATAGATGTTGAGCCTACAAATACGGCGCCACAGGCCGAAGCTGATGACGAACTCTGGAAGACGTTAGAGACTGTAGAGCCCGTGAAAAAGAAAAGGAAATTAATAAAAAGTGAAAATTGATAATTTATAATTGCAAATATTACGCGCTACGACGTGTATGACGTGTGAGGATTAAGATTTCCTGGTAATAAGAACGGTGCAAGTGTTGAGGTTGACGTCTTTCTCGATCAACGTCCACGAATCTTACTGGCACGAAATCAGGCGTTTAGCCGTCTTTTTTCTCTATTACTATATTATCGTTTGCTTCAAAACATCACAGAAATTTCATCTCTTTATAGAAAGAGGGAACGAATTGAATTTGCATACTTAATATCTGTGAGTTGTAAGTTACATATTGAAAATTTGGTTAGAGTTAAAGCCAATTCGTCAGCGTACACTATTTTTATTATTATTTTGAATTCAAATATAAGCATTTCAAAGCTGTATGAAGTAAATCAGATGACCGCTAAGACTGACCGGACTTATCTGAAGATGGTTATGTGTGGTGAAGTGCTATTTCTACCGTAGGTTGTATTGATATTATTTGGAATCAGTCTTTTTGATTATACAAAGGTCGGAATTTCTCTCCCTTGGCGACCCGAGGATGCAATCGCGTCATTTCATAAACCATTGATATCGTCTATGTGTGAAGTGCGTCGATGTAATAAGCCAAACTTTTGGTGGCGTGACTTTGATTGATTCTTGGCTGCTTCATACGTCTCTTATGGAAGGCTTTGAGTTGAGACAGTACTTTGGCCTTCTGAACAACTTTGTCTTGTCATTAAAGTAATTGCAGTGCCACTAGCAATTCTAAAGGATCACTGAGGCACTGTTCCTTATCTTCAAGAAATACAGAACTTCCAATGCTGGTTTCAGGTTTCCACTATTGGATAGTTGGTTGGTGAACCTGAATACAGGCCCATAAAACCCGAACTTAAATGCTTATGTCCAAAAAAGTCTTAATAACATAGCAAGAGTCAGTATGACGTTTGTGCAAAAGCAGTAAATCACTGCATTGTGCCAGAAATCTGACCAAAGGTTGCAGAATCATTCACGGCTTCATCACACGAGAGGTATCTATAAAGAACAGACTTGTTCCTCCGCATGTGTTCGCTTCGTCTTTCGTTCGCAATTTTGGCAGGTGTGGCTAATTGAGCGACTTCTAGAGGCTAAATTCAACGTCTTCGCCAGAATTAACAATTCTCAAATCGATTCTTCGACGCTTTGCTGACTTGGATATTGTTTCTTCCCTACAATGCCGTCTTGGTGTAATAAATCAGTTCATAATAACAATGACTGATATGCACCATTTGAAATGGATGAGATGTTGACCATCGGCAAAGATTATCTTCAGTATAAGACCAATGGCATTTATTACAAGATCCATTTCCGAGAGGTTCTTTGCAGCCATCCGTTCCTATGAAGATATGTGGACTAGCCAGCCTACGTAATAAAGATTGTTTTAAAAAAATTTGGGTGAAAAAATATAAAATCACTAGTAACATCTGACTTGCAGAGGTGCAAACCATCGCGCGTTCTATCCTTCAGTTTATGTAGTAAGAAATCTCTAGCCTCCCAATAAAGATACACATCTACAGAGTATCAGTGTTTGTTTATATAGTGCATATTTTTGGTAATAAAAGGAAATTCCAATACCTCTTCAATCCTGTCGGAGGTTTCAAATGATTTTGGCGTGACATTGATCAGTTCCAAGCTTTTCGCTTTCACAGCAGGCCAATCGTCCCCAAATCACGTCATCTTGTCACCGACAAATTCAGATGGCAAATCAATTATCGAAGATAGGCTGGCCGAAAGAGATATCGACATTTGGAATGTAAATCCCATATGCAGATAAGGGAAAAAAATATATCGAATCACGCTTGGTAAACGTGGGCTCGCTTTATTGCTGCAAATGTCTTGCAATGTAGCAAGTCCCTGATTCGTTTCCCATTTTCCAACACCGATCCCTCTTCCTCAACTCCGTGATAGCTTCAAGCGAAGCTAAGCGATGATCACTTTCTCAAAACTGTTCCCCTTCTTCTCTGGCAGCCTTGTTTTTGTCACCTTCGCTTTCAGACAACTGAGCTTCGAGTAAAGAATAAGCAAGTTCTATTGCAGAAACAAAAATCAACATGTGTCCACGTAATTCATTTTTGCTTAGGTTATATAATCACTATACCGCGCGAATGTTCAAAATCAATTTTATCGGGAATGTCAGATCGTAGTAGTAGATATACAAATAACCCGCCAGTTACACAACGCGTGTTCGAGGCCATATTGTATTTTCTATGTAGTTTCATCTCAAGCACGTTCGTAAAACAGCTCATTACAATGGTTCGAAATTCGAACACCGAAGTGTGTAAATTTCTCGATAAGAATGTGTTTTGTTAAGAGTTGGTAGACCAACCCTCATATTAATATGGAGTTTCAATAACCCTAACCTGTGTTATGAATCACATGACTGTCAATAAATGTTGAGTTATGTTTTTTTGACTATAGGATTTTTGTATTTTCCTTTTCCCAGTATTGATAAGTTTCCATCCGGAGCAAAATATTGATCACTATACACTCACCCATCTGCGTGACTCTATGGGACTCGTATTATGTTATTTGCATTTTGACAATTAAAAACCTACATAACAAAAGGCGTTCAAAAATAGTGCATACAAATACTAAAAAATGAGAAAGTAACGGCCATTTGAAGACAACTTTGAACTCACCTTCCCCTCTCCTGCTTCTCTCTTCTCTGGTTCATACCGCGTTCATATTCTACAAGTTATTATTCTCGCTGAAAATCTGTTAAACTAATATTAATATTGTGGCTTCGGGTTTGTTTCATTTTGCCGATCAATATAGAATGATCTGCAACACAGAAGCCAAAGGTTACGCAAGATCAATTTAACATGCTCATTCCACCTTTTCGTTATGCCATTGTCGAGGATGAAGTGTATCGTGGTGCATATCCCAAAAGCAGAAACCTACGATTCTTAAAACGGTACAATGATGAGAGGACGGCTTGACATTGTATATGGAATTAAATGCTCGGTCAAAGAGTTTTTACTCACAAATACTGTTTGAAACCCATCGTAGACTCCACTTAAAAACAATACTTTCATTATGTCCTAATCTACCAGCCGGCGATCTTGCTGATTTCTGCAAGGAATATAACATAAAAAATATAACGCTTCAGGTCAATAAAGTGAAAGACAACGTTCCTTTGAGCTATAGTAAGGCGGTTCAAGCAATTCAGGTAACCGTTCATGTCAATTTAACGTTTGATACATCAATACGCTTCAGAAATTTATCATGTTCTCATCATAAAGATAATAATAGATCCGGAAAATCAACCAATATATGTACATTGCTTGGATGGTGCAAATGTTACCGGTTTAGTTATCGCATGTCTAAGAAAACTGCAAATGTGGAGCGTTCCTTCGGCTATGGGTGAATTTTTAAGGTCAGGACTTATTTATAAAAAATCAGGTTATCCAAGATTTGGCATACGGCTGTGTCTTATTCCGATAACTGTTTGCATTCAAATAGATTCCTTCGCGGAGGAGTAACCTCGTCCGAGGAAAATGAATTTGTCGAAAAATTTTCAGCAGAAATAGAAATCCCTTGCACTATACCTATTTGGCTGTGGAGCGGACGAGTAGACTTTGTCAAGCATCCTACGTTGAAACTGAAATTCTTGGACCCAGGGATTGTCCAGACAACCACTAAAAAAGCAGCTGGCGGCATCGGTGAAGGAGATAGAGGTGAGTCTTGTTTGTTTTTGGTTTTGCGAACGGTTCTTCCCATGACGGTGCTATTTATCCCTTTTGTTATTTCTTCGATCAGATCTCTTGGGCAATCTGTTAGAGCCTCCTGCAAACGTGACTACTGAATATAGGGAGGTTGATGCCATCGAAGAGGAAGAGCCAGAAGCTGTATCGATGACTTTACTGGCATTAGCCTTGGAAGGATTGAAAGACTGAAATGATGCGTATGTGCGTGAATTTATGCAAAGCTCCATGATTGACAGCTTACGCGGTATTAATAAAAGGAATGATGTTGACCAAACTACTTCGTCATGTCATTATTTCAGTTTATGTTTGGCATAAGACTGAAGCCTAATACTTCTTTTTCGTATTTAATTATTTTGGCATGTACGTCTTTGAAGGGTTGAATTACTAAAATGAGAGCTGTAAACCCAGCGGCTAGAAAAAACGTGTCAACAGATTAGGAAGGCTTAAGACAACGTCTGATTCTTGTTTACTTATCTGAAGTGCCCATAGTAATAGCATAAAAAGCCAGAGCTTTTATGATAACATCAACGTCGATATAACGGACAAGATGGGCTGGTGTCCACCTATCTGTACAAAATAAGAGTAGTGGCCAGCAGTTAACTTTGGTGGGTGACAAAGTATTAAAGTTTAAGCTACCCCAGATCTCTTACTATAAATAGTTAGTAACTGTTTTATACACGTGTTGATCGTACTAGAATATCAATAGAAAATAAATGTCATATGATCAGCAATAAGAATTTCGATGACAAAAAATACACCTCTTTCTGCAAATGGTTGCCAACGCGACATGCCAAGCTTTCTCTTGCAAGTGGCATAAATGTGACAAGTCTTTTCCAACGAGAATAGAGCTTGCTCGACATGTAGGAAAGCACGTGGAGTCTGCTACAGCCATGCTTATTCAGTTTGTTGATAAGCCGGCGACGGCGCAGAAACCGGCATTGCAGCAGACACAGCTAATGCAACAACAGAGATTGCGACAGCAGCAGTCGCAGCAGCAACCGTCACAACAGTTGCAGTCATTACAGCAACAACGGAAGACGGTAATACGACCAAAAAGAGCCCAAACAGCGCCATCGGCAATTCAACTGACGACGCAATCATTGTCGACGTCGTCGGCATTAACCTCTCTAGGATCACAACAAGTACAGCAAATACAACGGCAAGCGCTCCCGCCGCGAAGATTAGGACCAATTTTTAAGACAACGACTACTCCATCTGTGATGCCTATAGCCCCTATGCCTGCTCGACGGCAAGATGTAGCAACACCAGGCATAACGCCAGGATTGGCACCCGCGCCGGCACCCGCGCCGGCAGCTGTGCCCACACCCGTTTCAACGTCTTCTGCCTCAGTACCTGCTCTAGCACCCACGCCGGCGCCCGTTTCAACGTCTGTTGCCTCAGTACCTGCTCTAGCACCCGCGGCAACGTCTGTTTTCGCATCCGCCCCAACGTCCGTGTCAGCACCCGCGCCAACATTTGTCACAGTACCTGCACCAACGCCAGTTTCAGTGCCCAGGCCGACGACGGCCGTATCGGCACCTGCGCCAACACCTGTCTCTGCATCTGGCTCAAGGCCTGTGCCACAACGGACGTTAACGTCCGTTCAACCACAGGCTCCCCAACAGACAATACCATCACAACAGACATTATCATCAACACAAATTTCATCAAATGCCACAAATATGCATGCCGAAACACAGCCACTGACGACTTTGCCACATTCGGGGCCGTCGCTTTCATACTACACGCCAACACGTTCAACAGACAGCTTGTTACACGTTCGATATGTGTCGATGATGACCGGAGCCTCTGTAGAAGACATTATACGAAATTATCCAGACGCTCAATCTCAAGTGAAATTAGCAATGGAAATCATAAGACTTACGACCTCGAATGCGTCATATAATGAAACGAATCCGCAGATACAACAACAGTTACGGTTACAATTGCAACAAATGGTACTAAATCCATATGGTCAGACAAGTCTATTATCAAGAACTTCTACCACACCTGCATCCATGTCCTCACCTCCGTCCACATCCACTCCGATGACACGAACTCACCAGACAATTTCTACAATGACAACAGAACGTTCTATACAGCCTATGGTCGGTGAATCGCAATTGACTATATCACAGTCTCAACAAGTTGTTGTAACCCTGTCTCAGACGACGGGCAATCAGTTACAGACTAGGAATATTCATCCACAATCAACATCAGTTAATCTCATCTCTACGCCATCAACGCCATCGTCTACATCTACTACACCTACCTCTGCATATTTTAACGATGTCACATTTTTGTAGTTCTATTGTGTAATTTAGATGGGTTTGCTCAATCTTTCAAATTGTTAATACGATTGACTGTCAGCGAGCTGATATCACCAAAAGACTTTTACTATAACAAATTTTAAATGTAGAGACACATCGTAATCTTTTCTATGTCGGACAATCATGTAAAGTTAAGATCAAAATTTCGCTAATAACCATATTATTGTGGTTTAAAAGTAAACTGTTATCTGAGAATTGTGAATATAATTAGCATAACTTGTCGCGATAGGATTGCAGCGCGCTTGAGTGACTATTGTCCATTTCAAGTCTTAAGCTCCTTTGACATAACGACTGTATGGCATTGGGACGACAGTCTCAAACTACTCATTTATGCAAATAAGCCATCGATTCACGGCGTCGCCTGTTTGTCATAATGAGTTTCTTTCTTATTGGAGTGTCACCCCGCTAATTATAGAATAGAAGAAGGCAACTTGATTAGACATAGGACAGGACAAGTACAACTTCCGCTAAATTGTCATGTTCAATTTGATTTTTGAGTTTTTATAATTTTTACGAAATGTGTAATTGTTCACATAAGGTACATTTTCATCGCTACCTCCTGTTATTCTACTAACCTTCTTTTGACTTTTTATTTGCCGTTCAAGTCATTCGATTCCTAATTAGTTTTTCGCATTAACCGTCAAATACTCGTTTACTACAGTCTGTTAAATGCATATATCAAAACTATTAAAAATATTGGCTTTTTTTTTTTTGAAATTATTCCTCGCTTCTTATTCGTATGGTATGCATACAAATCTCTTTCTCGACGCAATTTATGTTACTGACTATCGCGTATTGTCTAAATAACTAAGTTTACTCCAAATCTATTAGTGCATTGTGCGACTAAATCTACCTTACCTAATGTTTTTTTCAAATTTCACTATCCCGTAACTACAGTCAACTCTCTCTATACCGGCGTGAGTGGTTTGGCAGTTTTTGGCCGTTATAACGCGAGACCGGTATATAAAA
>CAJVPJ010000905.1:0-14741 GCA_910592205.1 Paraglomus occultum | reverse complement strand
TGCGCACGCATGTGATCAATTTTCAGATAATTATCTGTGAAATTAATATGCCGTTACTTGAATGCCATAACAAATTTATTTATATTATACTGTCATATTAGTTACATTTTTTCAAAGTATATGACATGTGCTACAAATACAAAACCTCATTTAAAGTTCGTTAATAATGTAAATAGTTGTGGAGTTATTAATTTTTAAATTTATTTATTTTCAGTTGAGTAAAGTCGAGTATAAGCAAACTTGACAGTTTACATATTAATCTATGTTAAAATTTTGCAGGAATGTAGCTCAATACAAGCGCAAACTACGACTAAAGTTTCATAAAAATCTGATGTTTCGTTACGGAATTATGCAAATTAACGAAAATTTTAAGTGGTGGTCAGAGACTTTTGGTCACCCACTGTAGCATTATAAAAAAAAAGTATTAATAGTGTGCTTAAAATTTTCAAAGCAGCGAAATACAAAATCAAAGTTTACGAATGCCCTCAAATAGTCTTTTATTAACAAAAAACAACCTTTCACCGATAAGTTACTGAATTAGTAGAGGCTCTGGTAATATCTAGTCATACTAACTATGTTTAGTATGGAAACGTTACTAAGTAGCCTGCAAAAGAATGGACATTAGTGGAGGCTCAGCTTTTTTGTTTTTTCAAAAAATTCATATCCTCCTTACAAACAAAATAAAACAGATTAGGATATAAAAATTGTACAATAAACGCAGTTTTTTTGGTAAGTTTGGCCATATTATTAAAAATAAGTGTCCGAGTCATTATTATTATTCAAAAAATTGCGTTTAATTTGAAAAGGAGATTATAATGCAGCAAAAGTGAATATATTGTGGTAATACTGTACAAGTATTATCTAATGAAACGTAAGCAGATATAATTATCAATAAATTAATGGTTTTTTTACTCACATTAGTTTTGCTTGGAAACAAGTATCACCATTATAAAACTTTATAGTCTTAAAAAAATACCAAATTTGGTTTCATTCTAGTGGTTGTATATGACCTGACTAGCCCTTCTCTTCAGCTGGGGAAACAAATCTTAAACCTACTGTTCGTTTTCGTTTACTTAAGCCGCAAAACAGAACCAAACAACACGTAAATGTTTATCTATGTTTGCATACAGGTAACTGTAGTTTATCCTAACGTTAATTTTAAATGTTAAAATAAAGCTAATTGATAAAACGTTATTTTTGAATGTCAACTAAACTTTATTATTTCAAAAATTAGACATTAATGTCAACGTAAACCATAACTTGATTATAATTATCTCATACATCATCTAACACTCTTAAGTCAAACCAAAATTTCCAATCTAAATTTATCCAACAAACGTTCCACCAATACGTTAATGGGCGTCAGAGTGTAAACAAATACATTAACGAACTGTAAAGTTCTAATTCATGTCTCGATTTAATCTGAAAAATAAACTTAAAAACATTGTGTTTCTAACGAGTCGTACGTAAGCTGTTACAATACAAAGCTTTCAATTCATGTAATTTATCGGCAACAACAATCAATGTTTGGTTAATCAAAAGGGGTGAACCTAATTGTATAGTAATAGAAACTCAAAAGCCATCGACAATCATTTATTTATTTATTTATCCGGTTCCCTTATGATAATAATCTGCATTTGATAGATTTCTATTGTATCGTTTATTACCATTTTCATTGCGTTTGTCATTTGTCATTGTTTTTGAAAACGAGTTATTTATCAATAATATTATAGAATGGCCGTAATTTGCTTCTTTTAAAAGAACGCGATTATTAATTGTATCTCAGTCAGGGTCATAGATTGCTTATTATTATTAGACATACACTGTAGCCATGGAAATTGAACTATTGTCAGCCAGCAGCTTTTTTCATTCAAACTTGTATTAAGAAACCATGATACAACGTATTATCACTTTGTATTATTTGTCGAATGTATAGCATTTCCCATTATTGGCTTCAAGGGCATTTGGTATAACAAATATATCAAACTTTTTTCTTTCTTTATCGGAATAAAAAACCATCGATATCTATTCTTGTTCAAACCCCACTCGTCTTGACAAATCACATCACTGATATTTGACTAATTTGATATTGTTTGTTCAATCTGATATAGAAATGGTAAACATTAGCCAAATACGACAGTGAGACAATCTGTGACAATCAACACTTTCAACCCCTGAAATCTTTTTCAGTTATGAGCTTTTCTAAACAATTGTTCCCGCCCCCTTAAACTCGGCTGTTCTCCGCTAAAGCGTTGAGGTTTTTGCTGGAATCAAAATTCGAAAAATACAAGCATTTGTAATCCATACAAAATGAAATTTCCTTGCATAAATGTTTTTTTACCCCTTTCACGGATGTCTAAACTCTAATTTTGAATGTGATACAAAGTAATGAACGCTCTTTGATAATACACATGTGAGTCATTCTAAAAATAAATAATCAATTATTTGATATTTATGTGGACGGAATTAATAACCAAAATATTTTGCTCCCCAACCCAAGAAACTCGTCCAACCCTCTTTAAACATACATGGCGAATGATGAGAACAAGAAATATTTATTTATTCGACATTGCATTATTTCTCTTAATAGACTTGAAATATCACACTGATTTGCGTACAAATTACCTAAACATTTTCTTAGAAATCCACTTTGTTGGTCTAGATTCAAGATGCAAATTTGTGTTTCTCAAAACATGCACATCTGTTATTTCTCGAATTTACTCATTGATTGTTGATTATTAAATATGCATTTCCTTTCCTCTTAAAATGATAAAGTTTTCGATTCCGTACCAATCAAAAATTAACAAGAGATGTACTCGGTGATTCAAGTAACCCGAGTAAACCCATCCGAGTATGGAATCTGTATTTAGTATTATTGTTATTATTGTATATTTATTATTAAATGATTTGAAATTTAAATTAAATTAACAACAACAACAACAACAACAACAACAACAACAACAACAACAACAACAACAACAACAACAACAACAACAATAACAAGAGCAAGACAATATTAATTAGGTACTTGAAGAGATGCGTACAATGGAGAGGGATTGAAGAACAATAAAGGCATAGTAATAGGGATTGTTCAAAAGCTTAATTTGGTCAAGTTTTTTTGCCATTTACATTGATTGCCTTGTAAACCAGGTGAAAAAAATAAAGATTCGCAGGTCGGTTCAAAAAACGATTTTATGATGCAATTCTTTATAGCACATTTATTAATGAGGTTTTTTTTGCGTTCAAGTGACCGCTGATTGTAAAAATAATCATTAAAATTGTCGACAATATCTTAGTTTATTCATATTAACGATTGCAGTGACTTGTTGAGAACGCAAGCTAGGTCGTAAACCTGCGTATTAGCCGACATGGGTTTAATTGAATATGATTACGTAAAAATTGATAAACATGTATCCTATCATCTTTGGGTAAAATAAACTTCTATAGAAGTTTAATACATCATCCCAAGAATTTGATATATTTACAAACTATTATCGAATAAAAAAAAAGTTAGTAAATAAATACCTGATCTCAAACGACGACAACAACAACAATCCAAACAGCAGATAATGCTTGTCAACATACGCAGTGCCACGCTCAAAGTTTTCTCTGATCTCTTTAGTGTATTTTCCGTAGTATCGATCAATCTTTTCATTGAAATGTCGGTTACGTTCGTTAATATACGTGATATCTTCTTCATCATTAACAGGCTTGTGCCGCGAAAACTTTTCTCGTTGTTCGACCCTAAAATTTACATATTTGATTACGTTTGCTACGCATTCAACAAGCCAACCCCCCCCCCCCCCCCCGAAAAATTCTCTCTTGTACGTACTGTTTATTAACATCAGTAACAAGCTTTTCAACTGCCTGTCGACTGGGCTGACTATCGACTCCAGCAAAAGCCAAGGAATTGGCATCACGATAGAAATTCGTATCATCAACGGACGAAGCTCCAGCCTGTGCTTTTGCCTCTTGATATGCATGGAGATCGGGTTTAAGTTCATGAATTTGTCGGCGATATTTCTTCTCTGCTACTTGATTGTAATCTGAGAGGGGAAAAAAACAGCCCGCGTGTGAATGAATTTGTCAAGCAATACAGAGATGGTCACAATTAAATTAATACAGTACCAGTAAATCCAATTTCTTTACGTTTAGCCTTTTTTTCTTCTCTCTTTTCCCATTTTTCAGCCTCCTCGGCCGAGTATGTCCATGACCTCAACCGCTCGTAATCACCACCTGCTCTTTCAATTTCCTAAGTTAAAAAAAAAAAAAAGAAAAGCGAAAAGATTCAATATCAACTCGATAATCCCACAAACACTTCTCAATCTTTCCCCTTGGCTTACCTGCCGCGAAAGCAGTTTCTCTGCTTCTGCCTTTTTATATTCTCGTCGAACCTCCTCCTTATGATTAATCTTCTTTCGTTGATGTTCAGCAAAAACTTCCTCACGGTTCGCTTGCGAGGAAGAGCTCTTAATAAAATCAAAACAAGACAAATGAATATTACGTCTAGTATGATTCATTACAAATTTATCATTGTGGAACTCTTGCAATGTCACCACGTCTCTTTTAAATTTCGACATGAAGAAAAAGTTTAAAGTTAAATCAAATTAAATAAATTGAATAACTTTTTTTCAAATCGGTTTAAATTTACACGAGTCTATGTTTGCATTGCATAACCGCACTTACTACTTTTATTCGCCCTTCCCCAAAAGTTCCGCTACGATAAACCAAATAATAAGAAAGAAAGAAAAAGAAAAAAAGATTATCAAAACTACCAAAAGATTCCTCATGTTCTCTAGTTTTTTCAAACGCTCCTCATGCAACAAAGACTCCGGCTGAGGCGCATATTTAACCGATTCAATTATGTCTTCAATTGACCCAGTACCGTCTAGCCTTGGTTTTTTCACGTTCGGTTTATCCGAAACAGTGCTTCCTCCGATTACAGATCGTTCACCTGATACCGTGTCAACTTTCTCTGGAACCTGCGGTGCCCAAGAAGCGTCAGATTGAACGTTATCGGGTGTTTTACGCTTTGGCGGCCTGCCTCTTCGTGCTTGTGTTGGCGCGGAAGGATCTTTTGGCTTTGTTACTTTCGCGCTCTCTTCTGGAGATACCTGTTTCTTGGGCCGACCGCGTTTGCTTTTCGGTTTTTCACCCTCGGCCGGAAGCGATTTCGCGGTTGTTGATTTATTATTAACGTCTTTGTTTTCGACCGTGTTTTTACGTGGACGACCACGCCCTTTCTTGACAACTGCTGCTTCTTGAGTTGGTTCTACAGACGCGGGTTGAGTGTCACCCAAGGTTGTGCCGCTTGTCGATTTGACACTATCTTCCTTATTAACTTTTGTGGTTTTGGGTGGTTCAGTTCCTTCGGGAAGAGGATTTTTCCGAGGACGTCCACGTTTTCCTTTCGTAGGAGATGCACTGACGGCGACCGAATCACCCAAAGTTTTGGCACCGGTCTCTGCTGGTGCTATGGCAACCGGTTGGAAGACGGATTCTTTCTGTGAAGCAGTTACGGGAGCTGGCGTAGATATGACTTTCTTTGGTCTACCTCTCTTTTTTGGCGAGGGAGTAGACTCGCTCATGGATATAATATTCTGTGTGTGCAAGGCGGTATGATGTAGTAATAGATCTATTGATTCACTACCATTCGAAATGGTGATATCTGTGATCGTGGCAGCGTCTTTAATCAATGGTTGTTGGGTAGTCTGTTGGGTAGGCTGTTGGGTAGTCTGTTGGGTAGTCTGTTGGATAGTCTGTTGGATAGTCTGCTGAGTACCGGTCGATAAAGCGGGAGGAGCGCTCTTATCGTTGCCTTCTGGTTCTTTTGCGCTTACGTCTCTGGGCGGCAGCAGATCCCCCTTGGGCGCCGACTCGACTGGGAGTGGATTTTTCCTTGGCCGTCCTCTACGCGGTTTAACAACAGGAGTTTCTTTGTTCTGAGATATAGGTACCTGCGAGCCTTGGCCAGCAAGGTTGCTCCCCGCCGACAAGTGCGGAGGGTTACCTATTGCCAAGCTTGAGGTTGACTGATCGGCCGGTACTTTCTGTTGGTCTACAATAGGGTGCTTTCTTGGCCTACCGCGACCTCTTGCAACAGGTTTTTGTGTCGGAACAGCCTCGGTTGGTTGCTTTTCATTTTCATTTTGAGAGGCGTCAGGGGCACCTTCCTTTGATTTTACCTTTTTGGTATTGGTTGTTTGTGGTGTGAGCGAGTTCTTTCGTTTTGGCGGCATTATTATCAACTAATTCCAAGCTTCTCCAAGAGAGACAATAGTCGACAACAAGAGATCTCTGGTTACGAGTGATAAAACACCTTCCAGGTCTGGGACAAAGTTTATCGGGTGTGGTTGGGGACTGTAAACTTATTTACTATGTTTGATAAACACACATATAAACAATCCAATTCTATATTTGGAAATTGCAAATTTTTTATTGGGTGGGTTTTTCTTGATAGTTATTCCAGTTGTAACACTCACCTGGGAACTTTTTTATTCTGGCAAAATGTAGTATCGGCTTCAATACAAATTACGAAAGATAAACGAGCAAATATTAATATTATCGTTCACATCCTTATCTGCTATATCTGTAGTGAAGACTCGGCATATCTATAAAACGTGGCTATTTATATAATTAGTTATTTATTATTTTGTTTATTATTTTTAACGCCCATTTTCTTGTGCGTCCCGCTGCATTTTAATTTGCCGAAATTCCTTTTCCCTTTTTTTTTTTTTCCTCTTTTTTTTTTTTTTTTTTTTTGCCACTAAAAATTTTATACTACAATCGCGACAAGACGAAACAATTATGTG
Organism: Paraglomus occultum; assembly: GCA_910592205.1. Classification (NCBI taxonomy): domain Eukaryota; kingdom Fungi; phylum Glomeromycota; class Glomeromycetes; order Paraglomerales; family Paraglomeraceae; genus Paraglomus; species Paraglomus occultum. Next base: position 7,929 of record CAJVPJ010000905.1, on the reverse strand, counting down.
ACGTTCTGACTGCATACTATCGTTCACTTACGCTTAGAGCGGACATTCTTTTTCTCAGCGCTGAAAATATTATAATTGCCATTGTGACTATTACTAATATAGTGGGATATTCGAATAAGCGATGCTCTACTTGAAGGCCCTATTTTTTCACTGATTCCAACCCTCGTTCCCTCATAATCGGTATGGCGGATCGGCAAAGCAGAACGTCAATTCATACTGTAAATGATTTCCTGGTATATTATCACATCTTTTACTTTTATAGATTATTCCCAGGCATTCATAAGAATGCACGTTCGCAAGTGACGCGATTTACATTTAAGCATCGTTTTTTAAAGGATGTGACTAGACACAGTTTGCTGTTAAACGATGCTGATAGATTTCGTTGTATTCGCATAAAAGGACTTTGGATTTTCCAGTTACCGACTTATCTGCATGCAGATCTTCAAAATTTGCGGTTTCTTGTAGCCAACTTTTTGTAAAATACTCTTCACGTCGAATTCTTTTTCGTCTCAGTTTAATAACTTTTCTCTAATAATAGAAGCTTTTATATATTAACCAGTTAATTTTTGGTATTAATCAATGTTCGAACTGATCAGTTTTTGCAACATTAACCGGCAGCACCTATATTATAAAACTTTGCAATTTTTAGGTTTATTGATCAATTAAGAATTTTGAAATCATAATAACTTTAATTATTATTTACCCTGCATTAGCGAGTATGTAAATTGGTTACCTGCCTCTACACAGCCTATTATAATTTTGCAATCAAGCGTTTTAGCCAGGCAAACATTATTTTTACTCGTAAAACTGATTAATTTGCTATTAGAGACGGTTTTAAAAAGTCAATATTGACGGGATGTTTTTCTTTACGCTTAAATCACACATAGTTACTTATTTCAAATTCAATAATATTATTCGTATCCGAGTTGCAACATATACGGTTACATTATGCTATTTACTGTTACAGGTATTCGTATGTTGTTCGTTGATCTAATCCGTCTGTAACAGCAGTGATTTTCTGTGCTTTCTATCTTCTGATTACTTTCCTACGGAAACGTATATGTATTTTATTATTGAAATTTAACTAATTAAATGTAAGAATTAAAGTAGCATGGACGGTATTTTGTAACCCAAGTTACCGTTATTTGAAGTCAGCCAAGCATAGATGTTTTCTGAAACCCGGTTCCTTTAGTAAGCTCAGATTATAGCATTTCGGTTTATTTGTTATTTGTTTGTTTATTATTTATTTATTTATTTTTGTACTTGTGAATCGAGTCTATTTTACTATTAAAACTCCCGCGTATTTGATACTAGACTTATAGTCTTAGACGCCAAATTATACAATTATTGGCTTCGATTTACATCGAAATTTGTTGTCAAGTCCACATGTTGTTGTTTTTTTCAAGTCAGATTGGGTAACTGTCTTCTTGATTAATCTCGAAATAATATTTTTTATTCTTTTACTTGTAGCTTTTTTTTTATTACTTAAAAGCTTCTTGCTATACAATATTGCGTGCTAGCATTACATCTCAGTCGAAAATTGTAAATTTATATTATTTACTGCAATCCAGGATATCTTTTATACTTTTCAAATTACACATTGGTACAAACATACGTGGGTTTCAACGTAAATTGGATTTCATGCTTTCATGTTTCGAATTTCTTGGGCTGACAACAAGGCCATAACACTATTGCATACTATTCATGATTAAACGTTATTATTTATACGAGAATTATCTAACTCCACAAAGTTTAATTGGAAAAACTACATTAATGAAAAAAATGTTATTCTAATAATATGTAAAAAAAGCTTTACATTGCATTTAGATAATACTCTTTAAACCGCAAAGTTGTAAAATATTGTTTATTCAACAAATTGGCGTCTTTGTCAAATAAATTTTATTAAATTTTTTTTTATACTTATCTGCCATGTAATTCTATTTCGTCTTGACAAGCTATCAAAGCTTGATACATATTCAAATTATGCCTGTCTGTCCAAAGGAAATCATCAATTATAATATGATCAGCTAACGGATCCCATTTATCAATATTAATTCCACCTCGCCAGAAAATATGGCGTCCTAGACTTCGGGCCCATGCCGACTTTCCAAGACGCGTTTCACCAATTAACAATAAAGATTTTGGTCGTTTAGATTTAGATTTTAGATTTCGTTCAGCCCAAAGTTCCATTTTCTTTGTTATATTAAAATCTTGGTCAGAAAACTCTGACACAAATGGTTTTACTTTTGATTTTCTTTGTTGAGTATCTGATATTAATTTATGCCCATGAGCCGTAAATATCGATCCGGCGCTAATTCGGGTTTATCGCAAACTTCTTCAAATGGAATTTTGTTTTCTCTAATATATTTTATCTTTTCAATATCTTCGTAATACGATTTGAAAATATAATAATCGTACTGTTCCTTTGGTGTTTTATCTATTACTCGTCGATGTTTTCGTGAAACTCCAAATTCGAATGGATATATATTACTTAAATCTGTTGTGTTAGTGTCCCAACGTACAAGGGTTCGATATTGTTCACATTCTGGTGAACATAGACTACGATACTTAGACAAGTCAAAATAATCACATTTACATGTTTAGGATCATTATGCAGTTTACACCTATTATGTATTTTAGTACAATATGCACGAGCTTTATCGAAATTACCATATACAATATCGAAATGAAGTGTATCATCGCCAAATACTCGATGTAATTGTATAAATGATAGTCGATTAGGTTCGCGGATTTGGCAATATACTTGCGAATGAAAATATCCATCCTCAGTGCGTTCATCTTGATGACAAGAAGAAGTTAGTAAGTTAGAAGGTAAAAACCACACACCAGATAGTCAGAAGAAAGTGGAAGAAGTGAAAAAAAATAATTTTTTTATTTTTATTTTCTTTATCATGCCAACAATCAAGTTAATTCTAAATGTTCAGAGATTTTCGACTTAATAAATATTTTACAATTTTCTTCTTTTACTGCCAAAAAAGCCTGAATAGAAAAAAACGCAAGACAAAAAAAAAGATCTTTTGTGAGACGGCCAACTTTTTATTATCGTAAATATGCAAGCCTCTCTTTCCCAAATAGTTACCGAACTCAATTTGTTTTTTCAAGCAAGTCCCAATGTTAAAATTGCTTTGGAGACTATGTGTCGTACAATATATGAGATTTTTCACTAATTTTTTCATATTCTTCTTGTGTTCTTGGCATCGTTCTTTTACATTCAATTCCATTATCTCTACATTGTTGACATTCCAAACTAGTGCAGCATTTATATCGTTCACAACACTTCGTACATGAAGCATCATTTTTACATTTTTATGTTTCAAGTTACATTTTGAACAATCTTTTGCTTCTTTTTCCAATTCATGATCACATTTAAACTGCACTCTACAGTAACGACATGCACGCGCAGTTATCATAATATAACGATTTCGATTGCGTTTTTTTAAATCTTTTGATTTTGCATTTGAAGCTTTTTTCGATTCACTTGCTTCATTTTGAACAAATTTTGACTTTTTAACTTTATCAGATTCAACCGTTTTTGATTTTCGTTTCATTTTAATTGTTTGAAAAAAGAAGAAACGGCCTTTCTTATATAATAATAAAATCAGATAAAATTTCCGAAGTGTGCCATTTACTGCGTCCTTCCGGAACATTTTTTTACTAATAAAAATAACCCAGAAGGCCTCTGGGCCATTTTTCGGAATGGCCCGCGAGCCACAATATTTCTTTTTTTGGTAACAAAATGTATTGTATTTTTTTGTACGCCGCAGCGGGGGGTAATAGTGGGACTATAGTTTTTACTATAGTCCACTCGTTTATTGGCCAAAAGTGCAATTATGTCATCATAAATGTCATGTGAGTGCAAAAAAGTACCGAGACTGTTGTACACAACACAAAAGATCTGCAAAAGATCTGCATATTACGGTGATGCAAGTTTTTTTATCGACCTTTGTCATCATGCCTCCAAAGCCTCCAAAACGAAACGTCGAAGACGAAAGTGAGGGCGCTCCACGACGACGATCCAAACGCCTGCAACTTGCAAGAGACGACTCGGTCCTCGCAGCGGAGGCCAGTAATCTTAGACTCAGTTCCGGTTCTGGTGATAGTTATGACTTGGACAAGCTCCCTTCTTCGGCCTCTCTGTTCAGGAACTCCCACATTGAGATATTGAGAGTGAGAGTCAACCCAGCATCTGCTGAGAGCGATGTTATACCAACAGTTGAAGGTACGAGCTATTTTTATCGGTTGTCCTCTCAGCGAACATAAATTAAATAATTTTCAGACACAAGCATTCAGAAGAGTATGTTCTCCCCCATATCACGCGTGCAGTACTCAGAAATCCAGATTTGGACGTTGAAAATATTGACGGAATTACGAATAAAGTTCGCACTTTTTTTGCGAACCTGCATGACGTCGTGATGAATGGCATGCAGGTGGTGGGCACAGAGGAAACATTCACTGATACACTTGTGGACGATCTACTGCGCATCGTCGTTGGGCTGAATGATTGGCCCTTGAGGGTCAGGTCAGTATCTGAGTGTTTGTGTTCTGTTTTGACAAATAACAAATATAATGTTTCTAAGTTACGTTTTAAAATTTAGAAATCATCCCTTATGCAGATTATACATTGAAGATTCACCCCGTGTATCGTCAGATCCTGGATTTGTAATAAAGAAAAAAAAACAAACTTTGTTGTGGTAGTCGAGGTATGTGGGTTGTGACCGTTTGAACAAAAGTTATTTTCGTTATCTCAAGCAACTTTCTTACAGGACAAACATTTGAACAACGTCGGGCCAACCAGTGGATTCGGAGAATCCCAGATCAGTGTGGAGATTCTCGCTTGTGCAAATGAGAATATGCGTAAAGAGGAATATCAATATCGGGATCAGACGTTATGGGCCATTCGCACAATTTCTCATTATGTTACGTTTTATAAGGCCGATATTCCTGCCGAGTATTGGAGAGAACTTGAACTTGGCGTGCCACAAGGTCAGTCTGTTGAGGTTCAAAGATGGCCGCGTGAGAATACTTTGTCGTCCGGTTTCGATCTCGCTCAACCGGCCGGAAGACGAGCCGTGTTGAAAGCTTTAGTCCAAATTAGGGAATCACTTTGCAGGAAGAAAACGACGATGACTGAATAGCTATCTGATAGCTTCGTTTTTCTGTTTGTCACTGGTTTTACATTCATTAACCCCTTTTTATTCACTATATTGTTCCCCACCTAGGAGAGCTTTAGATAAATTGCGGAAAGGCAAAGGGGGATTAGTTCCGAATGAAGAAGAGTGGTTGATAGCGTGATGGGGTTATTTAGGGACAATTAATTACTGTCTTTTTATGTAAAAATAAGTATTTTGATGCAATTTGCATTTCTCGACGAGATAAAATTACAATCTGTTGTAATGAACTAAAAACATGAAATAAAGAGCATAATAATAACCACAAACTAATAAAATTAATATATAGGATTACCCGTATATGGAAAATTATAATTATAGTGGTTCGACTGAATACGAAAAAGCAATACGTTTCCTGGAGATAGGTTGCAATTATGGTTGCTCTCAAAAGATTCCGAGAGAAAGGTTTGCCGAATCACGTGAGGCGTTTCAAGCTCTCTCTAGATCTGAACAAGATATATTTTTAATGGCCCAGTTGAAGGCAATGAATGCTGGAGTAATAACGGCTAGTCGACGTCTTAAAAAGAAAACGCGTACTAATAAGCGAACGTTTTATTATTGAGATCGCAATACGTCGCTCTGTCAGAAAACGTATCTCAATATGTTAGGAATCGGTCGCACGCACTTCGAAAACGTCCGAAATCATCTGGCAACGAATGGTATAATACCGCGTATTCACGGTAACATTAAACGAATGCCGCGATGGAAGACCAAAATAACCATTGATATAAACGTTGCTACTTCCGTGAAGAATTTTCTCGAAAACTATGCGGAAATTCATGGACTACCAAGTCCTGGTAGAAATGTCAATCGCATTACTCAATCGCTTACACTTTTGCCAGCTGAAACAAGTTACAAGTCAGTCTATCGTGATTTTATTGCAGGTCTTGAAAACGATAGCACATTGAAATTGTTAAAATAAGATGCATTCCGCAAGTTATGACACCAATTAACGCCTTATATTCAAATCATGAGTCCGCGAACGGATTTATGTGACCGTGCCAACATTTTCGGAACGGCTTGCAATACAATGCTCGCAAGGAAGAAGAAGCAAAAGATATATTGAAAAAATTCAAAAAACATTTAGTTAAAGCTAAGTTAGAGAGAAATTATTACAACAAAAATACAAAGATAGCAGAACAACAACAGAGAAAATTAGTAGACGAGAACTACCTTATGGCAGGAGGTATAACTGAATATTGTAGCATTGACGCGACTGCTCATTACAGTTACGATTGAGCGCAAAACGCATTCCGATCAACAGGTAAGTAAGATTTATTATCTTAGTCCGCGCAAAGTGCATGTATTTGGTATACAAGATGAAGCAGTGCGCGAACAATTAATTATGTTCTCGATAAAGACGAAATTATCGGCAAAGGACCTAATGGTACACTGAGCATGGTATTCGATGGAATAAAGAAATTGAACAAAGGCGAAAAGCATTTAAAGATTACTTGTGACAATGCGGGAGGACAGAATAAAAATAATGCTACCATTTGATTTTACCTGTATTTAGTAATTTGCGGTTATTATGAAAGTATTGAATTGAATTTCATGGTACCTGGACACACTAAATTCAAGTGCGATGGTAGTTTCGGACTGATTAAAAAGCTTTATAGAAAAACAACCGTAGATTATATGAATCACATTGTTGAGGTTGTGAAAAGATCAAGTACAGCGGGATTAAACAAAGCTTAGTGCTATGAAACGGCAATGGCTTTCAATACTTAGATCTTAATTCCGTGTTGGGAATTTTCTTTAAGAAATTGAGTGGTTTGCAAAAATATCAGCATTTTGTATTTGAAGCAGCCAATCCCGGAGTTGTCAAAGCTCAGCTGGTTGCTAATGGTGCTTTTACTGAATTTAATTTATTAAAAACTAGGAAAGCAAGCATTTTTGAAATTACCAAAGAAATTAAAACGTTTTCAATCCTCGTACTAACCCCTCCTCCTTTAGATTACAAAAGACAAGAATATCTTTATCATAATATCCGCCCATTTGTTAGAGATGAGTTTAAAGATACTACTTGTCCAAGACCAACATATACTGGCAATGAATAAAATATTTAGACTGAAATTCTCCATCATACATTAATCTCCTCACTGCATTAAATTCTTCCCACTTTAATTTTTAAAGCTTAAATAAAAAGAAATATTAAAATAATTATATACTCAATATAGCCATATGAGTATATTAAATAATAAATAAAATAAAAAAAAAGTAATGGTAAACATCATAAATGAACTCGAACAGAGATATAAACAATTATTAAACGAAATAGAAACATTAAAAAAACAATTAGCCGATAAAGATCAAGAAGTTGAACAGTTAAAAACACCCTTACAAAACGCAATTGAAAATGTTAAAGAAAAACAAAGTTCAGAAATTGCTGGCACTTTAATGACCTTAGAACAACATTTTTTACCCAAAAATGTTAATAAACTCACTCTTGAAGAATTTGTTAAAGGTGTGCTGAATAAACCTGAAATAATAGTTCAAGTTCTTTTGGTTTTGTTTATGACAAAAATAAAAAACTTGAAAAAAGGAATGCTATTGTTACGGTCGGCGTCCACAATAAGGTTGGGAGAGCAATTAATTGCGTAGGTGTGTTCTGCCGAGAGGGAGTTTTTCACAATTTAGCTCTTGTCGCTGCCCTTACTCCGACGATTGCTCACTTAAGGCTGAACTAAATTGAAAGTGACAAAAATTATATGCGCGCTTCTCTTCACTCCCTATACGA
>CAJVPJ010000904.1:0-14745 GCA_910592205.1 Paraglomus occultum | reverse complement strand
GTGGATTCACCCAATTATCTACCTCCAATTGAGAAGCTATCGAATGAAAATATAAGAAAGTTTCAAGGTAGGTCGTAGTCATGATAAAATTTTGTGTTGATCGAAAATCAAACGTCACACTGAATTGTGATATCGGTTTAGGAAGAGCCGGTTTTCTTCTTTGGATACAATTAATGATTCAACGCGTGAAAAACCAGAAGGAAATAGTAGACAATACGCGCGTAAATTAAATATTCATGGATGCTTCCTATGTATGGAAACAATGGAAATAGTTATCAACAACCGACAATAAATTATCGACAGCATGAGTTGCACACGTAGATCAATTAATACCAACTATTTATTTATAAGGTACAAAGCTAATATGCTGGTAACGATGAGAGTTCATACGTGAGTAGAAGCGGGCATCATATTATGTAAAATACTGTTCTGTACGAATTCTACCCAATGCTTTTGCATTAGTCCAATGTTTTTTCATCTCTTCAAGCAAATTGTCCTTGTCTACAAAAACTCGCTTTACCCATTCGACAAGCTTTTCTTCACTCTTCGGCAGATCTTCAATTGCATAACGTCTAATATGGACGTGAAAAGACCATGGGGGTGACAGAACAGGATACGCATGGACCTGGATCAGATTTGGCGGCATTGGAAGATCCGCCGTTTTTTTTTCATTTTTTGTACGCTATAGTGAAATCTATATGCATTGATTAGTCGGGAATCAGGATCAGTGTTCGTTCGTTTGAAATTTTGCATAGAACAATAATAAAGTACAGCTGTCCTACCATACACGTATTTCACATGAGTATTCCGCAACTGTCGAACACAAGCAAGAAATCCCTTCGTTCGCGGATTGAGCAAATTTTTCAATACAGGTAAATTGTTCTTCCGAGCATATTGTTGACTCTATTGTAAAAGGTACCGTATAATGACATGGAGGCGAATCAACGTATTCGTCAAACTTTTAGATATATACATACGTCTTTTAGCTTTTGCGGTGTAGCTCTGGTTCCCTCCAAAAAGTTTACAATCCAGACAGGTGCTTCGTAACGTTTTATTGTTTTAAACATTTTTTCGATCTTTGCTTCGTCTTGCGTCCAATTTCTGGTAACAAAGAGCATTCCCATCAACTGAAATATGTAACATATAAATAACTACAAAGTCTTATAGACAGCAACATATTAAACACGTCATGACTCACCCACATCCCCCATCCAAAGAACGGAATCTACAAATGTGTTATATTGAATGGGAAGAGTCAGCATCATATTGAAGGCCTCTATAGAATCCGAGCCGAGTTTGGATATAATCAAATCATCACGTACAAATTTAAGTGAATCCTTTGCAAAATACTTAAGATGTGGTAACATGTTTCTTCGTACTGCAATAGAGTGCAGCATATAGAAATCTGAGAATGATCGATGGTTGCTGATCACTATAGCACTGTCACCGGAGGATAATTCGTCACCCGAATATGATATTTTGCCCTTGTGTCGTCGCTGCCGTTTTTGATACAGTACGGAACAGTTAGAATAAGCAGCTAACAGACAAGTGCGATCGTTGTTATAGTGGACATACCTCAAAAATATACTAAAACGCAATAACAAACCAGTTTGTTTGTTCGATCAAGCAACGCATTTAATCAGCCAGTCAGCATTTTCTTTAGGCGTTGCCATATAAAGAGAGAAAGAGAAAGAGAAATGCAAGGATAGGAGCCAAGGGCAACCAACGCAGACATGAAAGTATCTACCTGCATAACCCACCACAGGCTGAAAGCTCCACGTGTGTTAATATTCCATACACGTCTTCGCGAAAAGGGAATCAACAACACAGACCATAACTGAACGACATTGATACCTATGGCTAAGCTGTCGTTAAGAAAACTTGGTTATATCTATATTTTACATTTTTCGTCAAATGTAGCATTCGATCATCTAACCTGAATAAAGCAGTTCCGTAGAACAAAGCACGTATCATTTTGGTAAGTGGAGTCAACATTGGGAAAAGGTTTAATACACACTTTTAGGAGAAAGTGGAAGATGTGCCTCTAAACGATAAAAAATCGTAGTCTATATAGTAATAGATTGTCTATCTCCATCAGGTGTTACCCCAACATGCGACATTAACATCTAAGATTTTTTGATTATGATGAGTTAGTTCCTTGTCCAACTAAAATAATGTAGGTGAAAGCAAAGGATTAAACCATGTCCAGTAAATGGGAACTGCAAAGTGATTTATGTGTCGAAATTAAACAAAGTTTTGATGTTTCTTCCTGTAGATATTAATATTGCTTATTATTGTAATAGTGCAACTATCTGCGGATGTAACAGACTTTTTTGGTCTTGTATCACTAATTATATTGAATGTCATCGCACTGCATCAGAACTTATGCCTAGCAGTAAATTCGCATATATCGAAATTTACGTTCTAATTTATTGACTAGCTATGTCTTCAGAGTGGCAACCACTTGTTTTCCGTGTGATTTCGCCTGTCGAACCAAACTCGCCGAGTTGGCCTTCATTATATTGGCCACTCAGCGAGAGCAAAGTGAACATTCGGTATCCAGACGGTTTGTAATGTAGTTGTAAACAGTATTTCTATTACGCATATGCGATAATGGTTTTTATACGTTTATAGACATGATAAGGTTTACGCTTTACTGGACTATAATATTTTTTGAAGTGATATATGGTGTAGCGGGCTTATGGGCATTGGCAGTTTCTTGGCGATACAAGTGGTCTTATGTGATTCCTGTTGCGTTCGTGGTCACGGCACTGCTAACCGGATCGCTTAGCGGAAGTATAGTAGGTGATTACAATATTTGAATAAGAGTAAAATGCTTGCTTCGTGCGTATCCTGTGTGTGGTCTGATACCGGTCCATTCTGGTTGATATAGGTGGCGTCCTTGCAGCACTGTATGGGACAGGCCAGTTTCCAATGTCAACGTGGGTTCCGTTTCTATGGGGTCTTGTTCAGGCTCTGATTGTGGTAATGGGCTGTTATTCTACGATTACAACAATCTTGTAGATGCAAAGGGAGGAATCAAAGTATTCTTGTTCTAAATGCCAGAAGACATGGTCTTAAAGACAATGAGAGAAGACCACATAGCACTGCTAGGATCGTGACACGTCTTCGGAATGTAAAGGGCGATATAAAGGGCGGACTGAGCGGGCTGGTTAGGTAGCCTGCTTTCACGTGTTTGCTAATCGGTGATTGCTTCCTCGCACACTGTATATCCCCCAAGATTGCGTACAGTTTGGTGTGTATCAGTTTCGTAAAGACTTTGATGCTCCAATACAATGGATAACTTTCAATGGCATGCCAGATTGTGGCCCCAATTCGAACGATTGTCTACTTGAAACACCCCGATGAATCTTAATTCTCGTAACATTAAATCATAATATACAACTGTCAATAAAAACAAGTAGACTATATATTACATAAATAGATCTACACAAAAAATTTCTTGTTTATCAGGAATATCAGCAAATTTGCATTAACCTTTGCTGCACCACCAAATAAGGTCATCACTTGAACATTATTAAATCGACTTTGTAATAAGTCTTCCAATCTCAATTCAACGTTCCCGAACCCAGGAACAGGAACGCCTCCAAATTTGGCTTCTATGGTAAAGATGCCAAGTTCGTCCGAGGAAATAGTGAAACTGAGTTTATCGAATTGTTTGCTCGGGAAAGAATCGACTGAAATGAGGACCCCTTTTTCATGCAGGCGTTGAGCAGTGTATTTATATGATCCAAATTTGGGAACCTTCCCAGATTTCTGAAGATCACGTATATGGTAATATTGACGAGTGAAAGGCAGAATAAGCCGTTTTTTCCTATATAAGAGAAGAATGGTTAGGAATTATGATGCATCAGTAACATGTTCGAAGGTTATGCGAGATCGTACCCTTTTTTGCTTGACATGTTTTGTAAACACGCGTCAATATAATCGTTGTAACTCTTGATCTGCTCATCCAAATATGCTCGCTTTTCGTCCAAATGTACTAATGACAATTTAACTTGTCTTAGTTCTTTCTGACGTTGTATTCTCCTTCTATGTTTATTCCTTATGTCCACCGCAATACTGTTTAGCAAATCCTGATAGTTATTACTTCTCCACAACTTGTTCTCTGCCTCTAGTTTTAAGATGTTTCGTAATGTCAATTTCTTTAGCTCTGCAAATTTAATAGTAGCAATGTCTATCATTTGGCCATCTGTCAGTGGCTGCCGTTTTGCCGGTTTATCTACGCAATCAGACGCGCAGAGTTTTCTATATGCTTCTTCATCTTCTGGACTTACAGGCTTCACAAGTATTTCTAGTAGATTCTGCCCATTCTGAATTCGTATTATCGATAAGATGTATCGTTTGGTTTCCATATACAAATGATTAATCTCTGCATCCGGTTCTTTTATCGCATTAGCAGCAATACAACTAGTAAGAGTGAGACTTATTTCTCCAGCATTAGAAGTATTGTCTATTTCTTCAACAGGCGGAGCAGATAGTTCATTAAGTATTTGCCGCAACGGATCGTCATGTTGCGGAGCAATTACGTCAAGCCGCTCCACCAACAGTTTGTGGGTGGAGAAGATTTCGTAAGGAGTAATGTATATAATTGGCTTGTGAGTTCTTGTTAGATCTTCGAATTCATCAATATCAAAAAAGGCTTCTGGATCAGTAATTTCGGTTACTGGGCAATTTCCATAATAGTGCTGATGTTAATACAGAGGGTCCTAAGTCAAAGATCAGCGATAATGATTGTAGTAAAGTTACCTGCATTGAAGAACCGGGAGAATCGTTCTGTTGCATACGAAACATATTCATTAAGAGGTTGTAAATACATGTTATCATCGGTAAATAATCGACCTACGGATATTTGATTAAGCATTTTCGAAATCTGTGGAAAGTAGTAAGCGATGAGAATATTATTGGTGTAAATACCGACGAAATTAAATGTCATTCTACGCAGTTATAATAAATTGCAGTCTACTAACCTCTGCAAGGTTTTTACGTTGCATCGGACTGACAATAGTCTCGATCACATCAAACCCCTCCGGCGCTCTGCAGACGTAAACATTATTCATCGTTATTAATTCATCCCGTCCATCTGCTCTCATTCGAAATAAAGCAAATACTTACACAATAGCGGGATTCAAATAACGATAATATACTAAGTGTCCTACTACTTTCATCACTGCCATTTCACCTTCTCGCGGAAACTTCTTCATCAAAGTTCTTTTTAATTCGCGAGCAATATACCGAATGCCATACGGCATCTTACTGAGAGACGCAGTAATCGCGTTCAGGAAGGTCTCTGTTTCTTTACGAAGCCGTTGTAAATGATGAATAAATACTGTTCGTGTCTCAGGATCGTTGAGAGCGTCCTGTTGAGTTATGTCAGACGGACGAGAGGATGGTTGGCCAGTGCGAATTTCTTCGGCGTTCGTCAACGTACGGTAGATCTGGAGATAGTATCGAATAATAGTAAGCATTCAAGACAATCTTGAAGTTCGGAAGATTGAAAAAAAATCACCTACCGCCAAAGGATCCGTCTCTAGATCCATGTAGTCATCATCCATCACGTGTTTTACTAATGGAACAAGCAAATCTCGCAAGAATTTACGCTCCTTTGCACCACTTTCAACAAGGAAAGTGTTAGCAAATAGCACATTAGCAAGCAAAACGATTACGCTCCAAGCGACACTCACCGATTATAATAAACTACCAATTTCATAAACATAAAATTTCCCCTTAAAAACTCTTGCAGACTGTCAACGCTTTCCAACTCCTCCATAATGCTTCTTTGAAAAAGCTTTAACAACAAATATTCTTCCCTCGCATTCTGCGCATAACCAAACAGCGTCAACACTACTCCTTCGATAATTTTCTTTATCTTTTCCGACACTCTCGTTTTGTTCATGACAAAAAACAGTCTCGCCAAATATGCGGGTTGTGTCTGTAGCAAATAAAACATTTGCTGGTACAAATCAAGTCGACGTCTTGATCCTTTGTCGAGAGCTTTAAGAGAGTATGGACCGTATTGGGAGTTCAATTGGGATAACCGTCGAAGTTGTTTCTTGGAATTTGCTACTGCAATTACTTCATCGAGAGTTATGGAATTTTTGACCAGAAGGGCTATCTTTATGTCAAGTTGATTAAGAAGCTCATCAAGCTTGTTGTTTTCCCGGATTTTTTGAATAACCAACTGGCGAAGGCGTTCAAGCTCTATTTAAAAATGAAATGATTAGATAATGCTTTCATAACAGTGTCAGCACTAAATTTCAGTTTACTTGCCAATTTCTTCTTCAAAGTCAAAATCACTATCATCCAAGAGATGAATGAAGTTCTTGATAGTCCCAACAGGAGGGTTGTTCCCCATGGCTGATTGTATAGACCAGAAATTAAAAAAAAAACATTTCACTGAAAAATGCTGTTCAATCACACAATACTCACTCAAGCTACGGTACGCATCTTCTGCTTGTTTAGCGCGATAGAAACTTTGAATCTTGACAATTTTATCAAGATTTTTACGAAAATATTCCATCTTGTCATTAAATCTGTTACGTGCCAGCACACCACGGCATTGTGCTTGCAACTATTTATAAGTTAACGTTTAAATTGTGCGTACGAACAATTACATTTTGTATCACTTGATAATGTGCCCAAGATCCCAATTACCTTAATCAACCATTTCTCAAGCTCTTCTAGCTGTTTAGCACGTGCTTTCCATTCTTGCCTAACCAGCCAGCCTCTACTCTGTGCTTGGAGGCGGATTATGAATGGTACGGCTGCGTTGTGTAGCGCTCTTCGTTCTAGAAATTTGCTTCTGGCTAGGTATGTTCGAACAGCTGCTTGACACTTGATTACCTTTTCCAGATTCTCTTCCCAATATCGGGCTTGTTCTACATCAATGGAACCAGCAAAAAATAAAATAAAATAAAAACCAAATAACCGTGGTAAAATTGTTTTAATAATAAAACTTACTCTCCTCCTCAGACTCTTGAGATTCTTCTATTTCTACTGGAGGTTCGTTCAACTCAGCTGCTAAAGCCATGCCTACATTAGCAAAACTTGGCATAATAACCCCAGCTGCGTCGAGACTTCTTTGCGTAATATTTAGTTGTTCGGCTATTAAGTAATAAGACACTTATTATTGACAACTACTACCACATATATAGTGAAATTCGACTTAATCCATAATTATACCGCTGAATTCCAGCTTCCCCACTAGATTCCTGATTCGCGGCGTCAAGCCTCTTCGAGATAACAAATAACTGAACATATGTGTGTTGGTTGATAGCGTCAAATATAAAACATAAACGTAAGACAGAACTTCATGTGTATATCGACGGAACAAACCTCAGAGCGTGTATACAATAAATTACTTTTGGAATATTCTTCTTTTCATACAAATCTGTCAATTCAAACCAAAAAAACTGGGACAACAATGAACACCCATGGTGTTGAATTGTTACAATGACAGTTCACTTCATTATAAAAGAAAACACATAAATAAGACTTACACTGGGCAATCCAAGCTTCCTTATAGCCGCGAAGAAATAATTAATATTGTCAGAATGACGAAATTGTAATTTGGGTGACATAAATATCCGCTTAACGACGGATGGCTCGAAGGCTCGAGCCAATTTGGCAAGGACTATTCCATTGCGGAGAGATTCCTCGAGTTCGACAATGGGATTAATTTCCTCGGCAATACACTTTTCTATCCATCTAATATAATTGATACAATTGCACGGTTACAGACAAACGGGAAGGGCAGTAAAGTTACATATTAAACTCGTAACTAACTCTTTGGCTTCTCCAATGCGACATAAATATTCGTAAGCTTGGAGGTTTTTTCGTTGTTGGTCCATCCAATCGCGTGAATTCCGTCGGATGTCTTTCTGTAGGCGGATACGACCTTTCAGACCTGAAAAATACATAATTGTATCATTAAGTAACGACAGATATTCTGTTGATCACGTTTTATGACATACCAAGGCCATTAGTGATTTTCTACGTGATATCCAAAATCTTTTAGAAGGGAAATGCACTACACATAAGCATCTGCCCAATGTTGGCATTTGGGAAAGTTCTGTTATTACTAATTGAAATGTCATTACAACGAGCCGATATAGCAAGCAAGATCAATTGATCATTCTAATAATTAAATCATTTCAACTATAGGCCTGCCATGACCGAATGCGTCCAGCGTTTATCGTATTGCTCTACGATTCCTGACCGATAATACTAATATTCGGTAAAAGCCCCTGTCTGAAAAATCTCTACTCTCACTATAACTTCCACTTCCCCCATAAGACGGTCGCATTACTATAATAGTTCAACTTACCAGCAACGTCTTCCGCATTTTCGGTAATAGTGGGGATGCTCAAGTCGGATAAGTCCTTTTTAACACTCAGTGTACTCAACCTTCTCAATTCTGGAACGGCTGATTTTGAAGCGTCTCTCACTGATTTCGTTGTATGTATTAGCTTAGCCTGTCCTTTTTCCTTGGACGTGTATGACGCAGGTTCGTCTGATACTGTGGTCGACATTTCAATTCGATTCCTAGTGTTTTGTATCTTCTGAAGGCGTAGCTAACGTTGTATTACTAATGAACTTCGTCTCTTTCTTTAATTCATTAAATTGGGATTTATCAAAACCCCTTGTAATTTTTCCTGGTAGAGTATTCATTTCGCCGATTATTTATTCACCTTCTCCGCCCCCTAAAAAGTCGGAATTTGGGAGTACAGATCGTCACTCAGTGCAGGTAATAATAGTAATCAGTGATGTCATTCGTACAACAGGTAACAGGAGACATTATACAAATTTGGACATTATCATTGTACAACGTAATTAGAATAACGAATATTATCAACATACATTTACAAAGTGAGCATCTCAGTAAAAATACTTACCGACACCAAAATGTTTATATCGTAAGTTATAGAGCAAACTAAGATTAATATGCAAAAAATTATCGAACAGATAAAAAATAATATTTAAAAGTCGTAGTTTACAATTAAAAAAGTTTCGAGTTTTAAGTGTAAAAATAATAATTCGAAAGAATAGAATTCTGGACGCCCCCGGTTTGTGTTACTTCTGTATGTAGTGGTCTGCGTTATCCAATAAAAGCGGCTGTTGTTACAGCATGTGCTGACCTACGAAAGAAAAATGCTCAAAATAAAAATGGACTTGTTTTGATCGATATCTGATATAAATACATTAAAAGTGCAATAGTTGCAAAAAATACATATTATACAAAAAAACTAAGCATTTTAAAAAACAAGTTAATATTAATATTAATGAAATTAACTTAAGCTTTTGTCACCTTTCCATATCTAAAATATATGTGTTACGGTCGGTAGTCTAGGTCTTAGGAGATCGATTATCTTTCGCGTAGGCCGTGTTCTTCAGCCGAAAAATGTTCCAAATTTAGCTTCGCGCCACCCTCCTTACTCTGGTAATTATTATTTAAGACTACATCTAAATCTATAAATATTTTCTGAAATTAAGCAACACTTTTCGTTATAGTGTTATTGATTTCGGAATTCAATTATGCAATCACCAATTATGCAGGTTTTGTCAATAGATTAGTTTATTACATAATACACGAAACAGGTTTAAACGTGTTTTAATTTTTTTCCTACCGAGTTTTGCAATGCCCCATGTCATTGCAAATCTGGCGGACTCGCTGTCCATTCTTCAATATCTTGCGCTAACAAAGATATCGTATTTCTCCAATACATATACCCTCTCTGGTAATTTATTGAGTGCCAAATTTTAATTTGCACCTGTTATTAGAGTTACGGTATTCCTCCGGCCTATACAACGTGTAACAAAAAAATTGTAATTTATTTTACATATTATAAATGCGTCTAACTTTTGTTGTTTATAAGCAACCTGCGACGCGTAAAATAAAATACAAAATTAATAACAGAGGCAAATTTTGACATAGTTTATTTACATGTTTATTATTTTTGCAAACAAGAAATTCGGTTTGCAATGTTAGCTAAGCGAAAAAAAAATAACCGTTGCATTTATTACATTATGGAACAACGGTATCCGCACAGTAAAAGCTTTCCGTACGAGAACAGACATCTCTTAATTTATAATAACATCAGAAAAAAACACTGTAGAGCATGCAAGAGAGAATGGTTTGACCGAAAAAAATAACTGCCCGTGCAGCCAGGACACTTGGGCCAATTTATACACATAAATTTTTCACTTTTGACAAAGATTGTTGCCAATAAACTCACTTGTACAAACGTTTAAATATTATGACTGTTCCAAAATATTGGTAAAACCTGGATACGCAAATAAATCCACACCAATGTTAACAACAGGAAACGAATTGAGTGGCAAAAGCGCACATTAATGACAATTGAAATCAAAGTATTGGTTACCGATAAAGCGGCCTTTCAGTCTTCCGAAATACTGTAGAGCATTTGGTACAGAGATGCGTGCTCTATTCCCTATGCCCTAAAACTTTTGTTTTTATGGTAAAGATAAGACGAATTTGTTTGTTTTCAGCGCATTATGGACACTGAATATTACGTAGAAATTGTTTACCAGATATTAAACAAATGCTTGGATGTCATTGGCGTTTTCAACAAGACAATGACCCGAAACACACGCGCCGCCGGGCAAAGGTTTCCCCCCCCCCCCCCCCCAAGGTGCTGTATTGGCCGTCCAGCGGTCCAGATTTAAATTCTATAGATCTGTGGTCAATTGTTAAGCGAAATGTAGAAAACGTATACCGAGGAATAAATTGAGGAGTAGAAAAATATTATGGATAATGTTACAGGTTATTTTGTAGAATCAATGCCTTGCTATTACAAGTTCGTTATTGAAAGCAACGGCGAACAAATCGATTAATAAATTTTGATTAATAAAATTTACAATCTTCAGCTTTCAGAAGAAAAATTTTTTGGCTGAGGAACAACAGAAATTGGTTACACCATGTACTTTCGTGAGGAACTTTTATTCACATCAAGATGCTCGAACGCCCAGTTTAAGCCTTGCACAATGTATATTAATATACCCCTCAGCTATTACTTAAGCAAGTATATGCTCTGGCCCTAAAACATTAGTTTTAATGAATGCATCATCAAATTTGGGTGGAGGAACTTCATGAGGATATTATTTCTCCAGTCTCTCGTTTCTTTACTATTCCAGCATAGTTTTAGCAAATTACATATTAATATAGTAAATCCATTCCAGTTTGCTGTAAGCAGGATTTCTAGTAAGCTTACTTTCCCATTGATTTTTGTAAGAAGACTTTTTTTCTGCAACAATATCCCAAAACTTGTTAGTTATATGCGATTAGGTAATATCAGAAAAATTGACAGTAGATATTTTCACCCCGTTCAGTATAAAAATCATTGCACCTATCATCTGGCATACCTTTTGTGCAATCCAACTTCACAAAGTGAAACGAACTAGGGTTTGTTCACCTAAAGCAAATTCATCAATGTTAGGATATTTATGAATCGCAACATCATCGGCAAGAATTACCTCTTTAAAATAGGTGAATGAAAGGACACGGTGTAGTCCTGATTTTCTTTGAGAATATTAGCCTCGACAAGTTTATGAATCATGTTGAGAGGTATAATGGTATTAGCATTCTTGATGTCAATACGATCTACTTCGATGAGTTTTATGAAAAATTCATGGTTTTCAGGAAGTTCCACTGTGTCCAAATCTCTCTTGATCTGCGTGAACGTTTGCTCCTTGAATTCTGATAAGTAGGAATGTCAGACGAAAACGAGTTGTTTACGTCAAGGAACAAAAATTACAACAAATTACATACTTTCAACCAAATTTTTAGGATTGACTTGATTTAATATTTGGACCTCCTTCAATAAAATAAACCGTCCACCTGTTAGATATTTCACAGTGTCTTCAGCATTTTTTTTTTATCAATACCAGAATCTTGCAGAAATTTCACAGCTTCTTCATCTGAGATATCAAAAGGGATGTTTGCCCGCGACCAGGCAGAGCGAGCTGTAAAGAATAGAAATTATATTTAGTAAGAATTCAGCCATGTATCTCAGAATATTAAAAATCATAACATCCCTACATTTCATAATTTGCGGAACCAAGCCTTCACTCGCAATAAATATAATGACAAGGGTGCCTTTCTCTGCACAGTCCTTTGCAAAATCTTGAAGTATCCTCAGAAATTTTGGGTCCTCCTTAGCAATGCGGTCCACTTGATCAAGAATCAAAACTATCGGAGGCTTGTATTTTTTCATATAGTAATTCGCTGTGCGGAGAAGTTACTTGCTTAAAAGGTTCCAATTAGAGTATTCTGAATGACTGTCTTGTTCTACATGCCAGTTGGAGCTTTGCGAGCATATATGTGAAGAAAATTGTTATGAAGCACAAAAAGAATCACACGGTACCTTTCCCTTTTTGCATTGGTTGCCAACAGTACAATAAGTTTGAATGGATATAACTCACAATCAAGATGATTTGACAATTCCTCTGCAAATCCTTTCACATCTGAAGAACACTCAAAAAGGACAACACCCTATCAAGAAGAAATCGAGTGTAAATAAAATCGAAAAGGAAAGAGAAAATTGAATAATTTACCTTTGGCTCTTGAAGATTAAAGATAGTATTTTGAACCAAGGTTGTTTTTCCTGTCCCATATTCGCCCGAAATCAGAAAGTACTTTCGGAAAGAGGATTGCAAAATTTCCTTCAGTGCATTTTCAAGATTCTCGCATTTGACCAGTTCAATCCCTGATAGATTTTTCCCTTTTTGAAAATATCTGCCATTTTTTTGTACTGGGCTCTGGGACTTTCATGGGTGAAGTACAAATAAGAAAGCACAAGGCCAATGCCCATGGTATATAAAACTTTTGCACTGGCCGACTAAGAGAAGAAAACGGTTAAAATGTTGATAAAAATTAGTAAAAAAAACCCCCAACACACTTTCTTGGACGGGTCAGTCACCACGGTCTTGAATGAATTCCAATACTTTTTCAATACTTTTTCCGTTTGTCTAGAAAGAGCAAGGATAAGTGTTGAGGTAGTGGTCACAAACAGCCGGATTAATGTTTCTTACGTTTCCTTTTCTTGAGCACTATTATAGGGTCAGATCAATACTAGTTGGCGAGATTAAACATTCCGACTTGAGATGGGAAAAGCCTAACTGACAGCGTGCGAGACAGAAGAGTATGAGCTTTGAATGAGTTCATGCTGAAGTTAGTATTTGTCAGTATTTGTTGATAATCTACAATCGACCATTTGACATTTGTTTGTAAATTGCTACAAAAACCCAATTGAGACCTTGTTTGTAGCGCAAACGGTTGCGCAGTTATTAAATTCTAAAATGTTTATCATAACGTTTAATTGTTTTGTTTCGGTTAGGTATAATAATAAGCAAAATTCAACATTTTGCGTATTAATGTGCAACGGAAATTTGCAGGAATGTTCATTGCCACCGTGTATACAATTAATGGTGATCGCAGCAGAATGGACGCGTAGACTGATAAGCTATAAATTAGTAAACGATGCTAAGATCAGGTTAGCTAGATAGCTCAGAAGATATAAATGCGGCATAGATTTGACTTAGCAATCGGTGTGTTCTCAGCGTTGGCATATCGAAGACGTACCACTTATTACTTGTAACTTACTAATAAATGAGTGTCCATTTATGCTTTTTGTAAATATATCCTGGATAATCCATTATATTGTGAAATCACTAGTCTGCATAACGGATAAGTTTAATCGTAATCACTTCTTAGTCACGCGTTATATTTCTTATCAAAACCTTAACCGAGTCAATAGCCATCAAATTGTAGCTCACTCATTTCGCTGTTATTATTATGTCTTTTTCGTTCTCCATTGTAAATGTCACAATAAAATGCGACCAAATTTGGTCATGACATGAGTCGTTGCTGTGCCATTGAATTAAAAGCATCGGCGGCGCTACCCCACGAATATGTTGTGCACCCTTTGGGTGGCGCTTTATCTGGTTTGTTGACTATTTTCTATGATCGTATTATTAATTATATCGGTATTATTTGAATTTTCACCTACTTGTTTTGCTAGCAACGGATTAATACTCAGGTCATATCGCTATAGTATAAGTTCTTTTTGAAGAAGATTGCTTTCCCCAAATATTTAGCCAGTAACACAGGCTTTTGGCACATTTGTTGTGCACCAGCCCATTCTTGATGATTCGTACATCTGGATCTCTGTCATTCGTAAACCCCTTTAATCTCTTCCAAACAGAGATCAACACCTCAACCAAACGTAAACAAATCAACCACACTCGTTCTTAAGCTCCATCGTAACTTGTTGCGAAGAGTGAATGTCTCTTAATCATACCACAGTCAGTAAACTATGAGCTGTATGCTGGGTTATTTTAGCTTGGTGGCTATCCTTTCCTTTATGTGGAGAAACGGTTTTGTCAAATGTAACTCAAAAAACAGGGGACGCTTTCTTTTCTTGGCTATTGTCATGCCAAAATAAGCTTTTAAAACCTATCTGAACCCTCCCAATCTCCATAACTGCGTCTGAAACTCATAAATACTTGAGTAACCAACCTGTGCGCCACACACTTGTTTATTCTGCGTTGCAGGGCAACGATACCACTCTCATCTTACACCCTCACGACTTTGAACCCTGTCTTGGCCAATTGCATGCCATGTCTCCAGGTAGATAAAGTCAAATATTCTTCAAGTATTACTACAGTTCTACTACCTGGCTCCCTATCTGCAACTACTGTTCATCA